>JAQIXW010005494.1:0-10336 GCA_034700685.1 Willowsia buskii | reverse complement strand
TTGAGGAGTCTCGCAGGATCCATTGAAACTGAGGTGTCACTATCAAAGTGACATTATCACTGTCTGGGGCAATCAATGGTTGAAACCCAGAAATTTTTGAACATCTAAACGTAATAATATTTAAGAGATTTTTATAATATAACATTTTGTCAGCCTAAGATATATTTAATGCAGTTTCTCTTATAAAATTTATACCTATAGAATGCATCCGTGTCGTCTGTGTCGACGTGAACTTGAAGTTCGGTTCCACTGGAGCGCCCAGGACGGGGTCTGCCCGTTATTTTAACCGTCAACGAGGGACACAGAAATGGTTTCGAACCATCAATGAAGGACCAGTCTCCCTGTGAGACAAATATGCCATAGTTCCTGCTCAGAGACTAAGAGTCAGGATATCTTCGGGTGATAGGAAATAAAACTCCAAAGATTTCTCCAGTTTACGAATGAGAATAGATCTAGGGTTTTATTATTTTCAAAGAGAGCTTTTTGATCGACTATTGCTCAACCAAAGCTAACTTAAGATAAGATGATTATTACTATTTTCAACTCGTATTTATACTACTTTTGACCGGAAGTGACATTGAACAAAACTACTACACTTTTTAGCATAAAATATCGAAATTTACTGAATTGACAAAGAAAGTTCATTATTCAAAATATTATACAAATTATGCTAACATTTTATCGAGAAACAAAGAAAAAGGTCTACTTCCGGTTTTAACATAATATCAAAGTCATATTAATCAGATTCTACTTTATCAACGAAAAATATTAAACCAATAAGTCTTCATGTTATTCAAACGCAGGCACACGGGGGTAGCTACGTAATGTAGCGATTCCGTAAACCGAAAGCAGTAAAGGCACAACCAGTCGCAAAATTAAGCACATTGTAGTTTCTGGTTAATAAATTTTTAATATTTCTAAGATTAGAATGAATGAAAATTTCTAAAGGAAATCACTTCATAACTGCTAAAATGGCTATATTGACAAATTAGTCGGTACGTTTTCTTATTAAATTGTCTACAATAAATTTTTATTGCAATAAAATTTGTAAAAGCCTTGCTATTGGTCTTATATTTGTTGAAACTTTCAATTTTTTATGATCCATTGTTCTCCTGTTCATTGTTTATTGTGATTAGAAACTTTCTCATGAATTCGTATTTTATGGTTTTTTGGCTTCAAAATATGACGCAATATCGTTGGTATTGAAAAATATTTAGGATTTGTTTGTTCTCGAATGTATGTCATGTAAATGAGCTCATTGAAACTTTCCATCTAAATGCAACATCTTGATGGGGTATTTCTTGACTTATTTGAAAAATTTGACTTATTGGTTTGTGAATGAATGGCACTTGTTGAAAACTCAACATACTGATTTAAGTTATCTCGGGAATACTTTAATTAAAACGGAGATTCTACCCTACCTTACATAAATATGCCAAGCTCGAACTTTTCAAACTCGCTAACTCTGACATGACATTGATGACGGCATAATTTTTTCAGTATGTTAGATTACCATATCAATAATCTTAAATATTCTTAAAAACACCGAAATAGTAATACAAAATAATTGTGTAATAAAACGTCAAAAATACCCAAGATTTCTTTATTCTCTTTAGGCGCTCCAGGTTATAGTAAATAATTTCTTTATTATTTCATGCGGATATTTTTTTAGAGAAAACAGTTTCTCAAATTCTTTTTATCCTTGCATGAATAAACTTTAGAATAAGTTTTTCTTACTTACGATTAGTCTTTTGCCACATGTAAGATAACATTGGCAAAAAATGATTTTAAAACAGACTTCCCTTAGTTTTCATTGAGCAGGTGGGGCTGCAATACTCTGTTACCTAAAGCTTCATTTTTACCAACAAATCGAACAGCATGATTTGCTTCATTTTCTCCAGTAGGGCAATCCCAAATTTTATACTCGTCACAAATGTATTCTGATGGAATGCAGGCTCCAGGTGATCCTTCTACACCTCCAGGTTCAGAGCAACTTATTTCGTCACCAGAGCATGGGCAAGCTTCCTGTGCTTCGCCACTCCAATCTCCACAGCCTATTAATACCGTTACAAGTAGAAATCTTTCAAAGAAGTCTACAAGTGTTTTGACATTTGAACTGTTTTCAATCAAAACTCAATATAAACAATGCATACTAAATACCTTCAAATATGAAATCTTAAAGCGACGGCATGACAATCTGGACAGTTTCTATTCTCGTCGGTTTCATATTCACTTCGCAATCTCCGCAATCATTGCGTCATGAATTTAGAATTTTTAAATGTTAATAATTGTATGCGTACTTGTAATTTTACCAAACAATATAATTATTACCGTCACAAATAAATGACACATCTCCCATTGTCGCATTGAAACTGAAATACGAATAAATCAATAAATGAGAAGTATATAATCTTAAAAAACTATAAGATAAAAACTATGGTAGTTTCTTACGTAACCAAGGCTACAGTTTTGGGCAGACGCTAGATCCAAACTACTGCTACGCAGCCAAGCATAAGTAAAATCTTCATTTTACAGAAAATTTGTTTCAAAATGTGCGTACAGGTGGGCTAAAACGTGTGGATATAACCTCTGCATTTAATCTTCGTTTCAAAGTTTTACATGAATTTTGATGCTCCTTGTTCGAATCTGTGCTGAAGTGATAACGAACTGATAAGTGGCTTAAGCAAAACCTCAGATATGCTTTAATAGTCCATGCCTTCATTCTCTGATTCTACGACTCATACGTGAAATTCCGCATTCATGGAAACCTGGCTCCGTTCGGGGAAATTCGTTTGGCTCGTCATAGGGAATTGAAAAATTCCAACTTTGGAACTTGAGAATCCACCTGGGGAAGCCAAGGACACATTGAGGAGCTACTATTTCGCTACTATTCAGATAAAGGCTAAATCTAAATTGATTTACCTTATCAATTTCTCTTGCACAGAGATTAGTTCCAAACTGTCCCAAATTCTTGCACTTTTTTAATGATTTTAGAAGTCTAATTTAGAATTATTTCATCTTGTGAAAAATAGCATGTTGTCTTTCCATTGCCTACTGCTTACCCGGCAAAGATATCATGTTTGCAATAGAGAAATTTCAAAAACTGGAATATGTGCGTTGCAGCTGTTATTAGGATTTGTGATGTGTCATAAGATTTGTTAGTCATTTTCTCTAAAGATGCAAATAAAGAAGTACGTATTTTTGTTTCATAAAACAATTCCAAAATGGTTTTTTATTTTATTATTGCAATACAAACTCTTGTAAGCTGTTCTAGATGCAGTTATGAATGGCTGCCACATTCTTTAATCATAACAATTGGAAGGAGTGGAATTATTTCATTATTTAGCAGAACGGCAGTAATTCTTTCATTGCATTCCTCATTGGAACAGAGCGTAAACAGCCCGAACCAGCAATGTCCACAAGCGCTGCATTCATGATCGGTTGTAGTGATAAATTGCACCGCGTGCAAGTATAGGACTGGAAAATTTTCATACTGATACAAACATGGGAATTGGCAATCATTTGGGGACGTGGTCAATACATTATCAACCACCGATAGACCACAACATGCATTAATTTCAATATAGTTACGAAAAATGACTTTTGCCTCAAGAATAAGGTTTCCAGTTATTGGAGAGGTACTAGTTGAAACAAGTATCCAGAAAATGATTGTTCCTTCTTCTGATTCATCAAAAGGTATAGCCTTAAGAGATGAATATCCATCCTCCACGTAAGAAAAACCAAGTTTCCTATTTCCACCTAGACAAAATTGCGCATTGTACACATGAAAATAAACAGTGTTACCAATGTCTGGAAAAAGTGGATCTGGTTGTGTTGAAGGGTCTCGAAGAATCCATTGAGGTTCGGGTGTCAGTATCAAAGTGACATTATCGCCGCTATCTGGAGAAGCCAATACTGGTGGTGGAAGTTGAAACCCTGAAACTCCAGCACATCTAAACACATAAATATTAGAGAGATAAAATAGTTTGATTTTTTGCCTATAATATATTTAAGGAAGTCCGTCTTATTAAAATTTATACCGATGGAAAATGTCCGTGTATGCTGAGCTGACGGGAACTCGAAGTTCCGCTCCACTGGACCGCCCAGGACGAGGGTAGCTTCTTAATGTTTCCATGCCGCTAACCAAAAGACAGAAAAGAGCTGCCAGTCTGAAATTAACACACATTGTAAAGTTTTGTTAATAATTTTTGAATAAGTTTGGAATGAAAATCGTCAAGAATATCTTTAACGCTACTAAAAATGTTCAAAGTAACTACGACTATATATACAGACTGAGAATTTCAGTCGTTCCGCTTGTTTAAATTATCTGCATTAAATTTTTTACAGAAATGAATGGCGAAAGCTAGCCATATTGCATCATAAAACTATTCATCACTTACAGGTGGTCTATTGTTTGTAGAAGCTTTTATTTTGTAATGAGCCATTGTTCTTTTGTTTAGAAACTTTCTCATGAATTCGCATTTTATAGCTTCGTGGCTTCAAAATATGACACAAACTCTTTATAGTCGAAATTAGGCCATTCTCGTTCCTGTAGGCATGCGGATGAGCAAATTACTAGGCTTGGAACCATTGATTGAACTAAAAAATATTGCTCTATATTGAAAAGTATTTCTCAGAAATTTAGCTTAATGGTTTTGAAATGAATGGCACTTGTTGAAACCTTAATATTTTGATTTCAACTATATCGGAAACACGTTAATAAAATGAAGATTCCACCTTACTATATATAAGTGGGCAAAGTTCATATTTTTTAAACTCGTTCACTCTGACATGACAATGATGGCAGCATAATTCTTTCAGTATGTTAGGTTATCATATCAATAATCTCAAAACTTTCTTAAAACACCGAAAAATGTAATGCAAATTTATTGAGCAATAAAACGTAAAAACATTTCTTTATTCTTTTAAGGCGCTCAAGGCTAGAGTAATTCTTTTCTTTGTTACTTTCATGTGGATATTTTTATAAAGAAAACAATAATTGTCCAATATTTGCGCCCACGTATAAATACACTTTAGAATAAGCTTTTTTACTTACGGTTAGTTTTATGCCACATCTAAGATAATTTTGGCAAAATATGACCTGAAAACATTGATTGAAACCCTTCGTTTCTAATGAACATGTGGGGCCGCATAAAGTTACTACCTGAAGCTACCAACAACTCGAACAGTACAATTTACTTCATTTTCTCCAGTATCCCATTTTCCATCGCAGACTCCGTCCTCGTCACAAATGCATTCTGGTGGAATGCAGGCTCCATGTGAGCACCTAGTACTATGCAGCCAAGCACAAGTAAAAGTTTCATTTTGCAGCGAATTTAGATTCAAGTTTTGTAACGTTAGGTTAAAATGTGCGTATACAGCTGATACCATTCATTTTCATTTCAACGGTTTTATTTCAATTTGAATGCGGCTTTTTCAGCTATGTATTGGAATGATAACGAAAAAATATCTGGTTTTAATGATTGAAGTTTTGAAGTACATTACCGATAAAGCACAAAAGTGATCACATTTTAATTAAAGATACAATAGGCATTGAGCATGTTTATTTATAGTTTGATCTGTTTCAAAGAGATTGATCGAAAATTAAAATTATTTAACTAAATCGTAATGATAGATTGTCTTGTCAGATAACTAAATGTATTGTTTAAAAATAATAAAGTTTTCAATGTAACTTTTTTTCCAACTTGGAATAACATGTCATTTGAATATTAACGACTATCAGATGGTTATTAACATGGTAAAGAATAGGCAGTAGCAAGATCATTTTTAATTGCTAGCATAAGCAACCACTTTTCATGTCGAATCATATTTCGTTTTCGTGTAAAAGATTTTCTTACATATTTATATACAATTACATACAAACAATTTTAATCTGTGAACAAGCTGTTATTCTACTTTAATAAAAAACTTTTGTGTTTAAAATGCTTGTCACCCACGTTAAACCAAGCATAAATGCAATTTCGTTCTGATAACTAACTATCTCTGCAGCATAGCATATCATTTACATGTTGAAGATAAAATTTTAAGCATTTAGCAGCCACTATTATTCATTGTAGCGATACTTTTTTTTTACAAAAATTGAGCTTAATAAAACGATTAAAGTAAATATTTTCAACTACAAAACGAACTTTACTAGCTAGCATACATGCTTGGATTTTATGGAAAATAATTTCTGAGTTTTGTAAAAATTGATAACATGTTTTTATATTAAAAAGTTTTGTTTTCATGTTTACCTAATATTATGTGCTTAAATGCACATCCAAAACCATTCGCTTATTCTCCGCCCCCCAAACTCCAAAATAATACGAGCACACTTAATATTTAGTAATTATTGTGTAAGAGTGTGCTTGGAAAATATATGAAAGGAGAAAGGCGAGGATTTTTCAACAAAACTTATCACTTTCAAAAATCATAGTTCTTTGTTACTAAGGATTCAAACTTCTCAGATAGCATCTCCGATACTTATATTTTGTCATTATTCAAAGTACTGAGTAAAATACTTGCTCAAAATACATCATTATAAAAAATATTTCATGAATATTTGGCGCAACACACCACTTGCCTACCGAAATTCGACATGTTTTAGTCGCTGGAAAGTAAGTATTTTGCTTGTATTAATATTTAAAATGTTTCCTGGAAACAGCAGTTTGTTATTGTTGGTTACGGTGACTATTGACGCAACTTTCGTTACAAGTGCATCAACCAATAAATGGACTATTTCAGTGGAAACATTAGGAACATCTGTGTTATCCCCTGCTGACTACATTTTATATTTCGACTCTGTCTCACCCGAAACCAACCTTTCTCCAATAAAAGGCCCCAGATTCGATCCATCTTATATGCATTTCGTAATTTCAAATAAACGAGCTTTCACCGACAAACGGAACAGTTTGAAATTCATGAGATATTGTCGACCTTTCAATTTAATATTGTTGTTTCTCAAAGACCAGCCACTTGATCCAAAAAGGAGTAGTCGCAATGTTCTCTATAATTATTACCGTGATGCCAGAGAAACCACAACTATTTTTCTATTTATTTCATTCAATATTCACTTCAACGCAACGCAATATTTCATGTCTCAAAAAGGTCCAAAATTCCGAGAGGTGAGCCTCGGACCTTCACTCAAGTTCGTAATTATTATTTCAAATAAGTCAGGAGATATTATGTCAAGCAGTTTATTGTGCAACGGCTACTGCAAAACAAGTTCAATCATTCAAGCAGCAAATGTGTTGGATATTCTACAAAATCCTTTACACTTTCATAAGTCATATTTTTGGAATGGTCAAGGACAAACGATTGTTGGAAGGCTTTCATCGCGATTTCAAGATGACTACATCAGCTATCAGAATGATGGCTACGGGTGTACAAAACTTATTGGAGGTCCTCCAAATCTCGCTAAATATTGCGGGTTATCTTTAATGATTCCACTTGTTCTCAGTAGATGGCATAACAATACGATTAAAATTTATCGGATTCGTCGTCCATCAGAAAATCGTCTTGCAACCGATGCAATCAAAATGTATGGAGAAGTATTTCAAGGTCGATTTTATTTTCGGAAGCCAAATTCTTGGGTTGAACAAATTTTGGGTTTAGTTTATTCCAAAACGGATAAAGAATACATTATTTACTGCATCAAATATAAGTTTGGAGAAAGCAAAGAAAGCTTGTCGCATTCTCCATTGTCGTATTGGATCACTCCTTTTCGACAAGAAGTGTGGCTATCTTTACTCTTATCAGTGTTGGTTGGTGCGTTTGCTTGTTCCTTCGGCGGGGGATACTCACAGTTCTTGAAGGATTTCGTCAGACTAACCATAATATTAATTTTGTATCCGGTTGAGTTACCGAGGAAAAACCGACATATATGTTTGGCATTTGTTTTTCTTGGAATTATTGCTTGGAACTTTTATACAAATGATATCACTAGTTTGGTCACAATTCCCAGCAAGCAAGAAGTATTGGCTAATCTGAAGCTAGTCATGGAAGATGGATATTTAATCATTTGGTCAAAAGATAGTGGCAGTAAATCCCCAATAAAACGATATAAATCTGTGTTCAGTTCTTACGGAATTTTGGAGCGACTGAATCAAAGCTTCATTTACTCTGATCATCATCTAGAAGACATGCTTCTACAAAATTCGACATATAAGTCGGCAGAAATAATTAAAGAAGTGTCGAAGGAACAGCAGTGGTATTATTTAGAGGCAGTTTTGCAGCGAAAATTTGGACCAAATAAAGTTAAATGTCATGTCGTTGCTGAAGGTTTTAATGCGAGAACGTATTTCTTTTATATATTTTCGCAAAATCGGCCATGGTTGATAGCGTCAATGCAGAGACTTGCACAATCGGGCCTGACTTTTAAGTGGGATGAGTGGGCAATGTCCGCCAAGTCCTTAGCACAAAGAAATATAACAAGAAATAGTGCAGGAAGACTTCCACCAGACCTAATTCAGCTTTCAAAATTATCAAATCTTATGCTGCTGGGAGTGTCTATTTACTTGTTGGCTATTGTAGTTCTAACAATTGAGTGGATGCATTTAAATCATGAAACCTGTTTTAAGTGGCTCACGGGAGGTTTTTTATCTAGACATTTCTTTATGAGCTAAGGAAAGGTATATTATATATACTTGCAATAAATTGATGGAAGAGCAATCCCACTTTCCTTTGTCATTGTAGTATACATTTATGAAACATCTATTCATACGTGGGTATAACTTTCACTGAAAGAAATTTTTGGAATAAATGTTGAATAAATAAAAGTATAGATTAAATGAAAACGAACGCATTAAAATACTTTGTGATTGACATTGCATCATTGAAATTTATGACGATATATATATATCGTCCTCTCTCCTTGGTTTCTACTAATATAAACTCTGACATAAAAATGAACGTCATAACGCGATAAATTAGTGCTTTTGTCAAATTATTGAGGTTATTTTGGAGATTTTTTCTCCTTCATATGGAGATAAATTTTGGTTTTTAGTGCATATCTTGCCGCAGCCCAAGTTGCTAGGTGGATAACTAACTGAAAATCAGTTAAGAAGCTGAAAAGGCTGTACTTCATATTTGCTTGAATACTTTTAGAAAAATATTTTTAAATTGTTTATGCCAGAGGATCTTTCCTTTCTTCCTTCTATGCTGAAACCCAATTTATATTAGTATCACTATCATATAGTAAGGAATTGATTACATATTCGTGTTTGAATAAAAATCTGAATGTCGGTAAAAACCAATTATAACATTTCATGACATAAAAATAATTATGAAAAATAGTAATTATTTTGTTTTTCCATAGTTGATTTGCACAGGCTTAAAAACAATCTATTTCGAACAGGCTTTTTACTCTGATCTAACCACACTCGCCTTTATCTTTCAAATAATCAAGGCAGAACACTAACGAGTAAACCTCACGTGGTGGGGGTTAAGTTGAACCTTGATATTTGGCATAGCAAAAGACCAATATATAAGGTATACTGACATGCATTTACTTTTTGTGAATGGGCCTTTAATTGAAATTTGTGGGCATTATGATATGCCAACTTGTAAAATCTGTCCACGTTAGATGAGGCTTATCAAAGGCTTGGGCGATTAAAAATCATAAAAATAATGTTAACTTATGTTTTTGTGAAGTTTCCAAAAGAAAAAATATTATTATAATATTTAAAAAAGTGCAAAATCATTTTTTTCCCAAAAGTAGGACAGGGTCCCCCCTTTGCTGACTATGAAAATCCCATGTTAATTCGTATTTAAAATTTTCCGGACTGGCGGGTATCAAAAATTCGATAGCTCATAATTCGGAATGCAAGGCCCATTCACAAAAAGGAAGTATGCCACGGAGTATTCCTTGTTGAGGGCATTACTCATGCAAAATATGGAGGAATTCGGATTCCCCCACTTGGTGAACCTTACTCGTAAGGCTTCGTAGTCTGGCATTTTTAGTGTTGAATTTGAGCGACGAAATAAAATTCCAAATTATACGACAGAAATTTTTTGGGAATCTTAAATCATCCTTCTAATATTTAAGAAATATATTTGTCACAACTTTCATCCCATTGTGAGGCCTTGTCAAAAATAAAGTATAAAGGAAGCAAAATCATTTGTTTCTACAAGCACTGAAAATGCCTCCTGTAAACAGCCATTTTATAATTTTTGTTACGTATTGCACGATTTGGTTAACAAACATCAGAATTACTCAATGTACTACCTTATTTGAAAAACTTGCACCAATAATATTTTCCCCAGCAAATTACATATTAAATTTTGGTTCTGTCTCCCCCGAAATCATCTTTTCTCCCACAAAAGACACTAGATTCGA
>JAQIXW010005493.1:0-10336 GCA_034700685.1 Willowsia buskii | reverse complement strand
TATTAATATGCTATGTAATATTGTATGTATAAACTATTAATAAGTACAGTATACATCCAGTCATGTTCACTTTCACCGAGTAAATTAATACCGATTTAGTGTTTACTTATGATATATTCTTATGTAACATTTACAAGCATTATGCTACATACATTCTTTGTTTATGTACATATGTACATTTTTTGCTATGAGTTGTATGAGCACTATTATGTAAAATAATTATGCACGAACTTAATATTGCACACACGCCAAACAACGCATTGTATACAAGATGATTGATTATGATTTCGCTTTAGCGAATAGGGGATTCTAATGTCCCTTAATGTGCATTTCATCTTACATAATATTTCCCTACAAGAAAAGAAAGCAGCTTTTCTATTATGATGGAGGATATATAAGTATACAGCGTTGGATAGGTATGCTTCTTCTAAGTAATACAATATACATACGTTATATACACACACACTATAATGTGCATCATACACAGCAACAAAAAAATAGTTTTTTGTTGAAGATATATAGGAAGCTTAAGAAACATGCATTTCTCAACATATTTTGTCCAGATAGCGTATTTTATGGTATCTGATAATACAGTTCCCGTCATCTAATTTCGGTTACATGGACGCTATAATACCACGTACTCGCACGCACATTTGCATTTGAAAATCCCTCTCGGAAAACCCCTAACTTGAATATTTACATAAAACGTATTTTCTTACCGTACTGCATATAAAATTTCCCCTGTGACACCTTCTTACGTGTAATTTTATTGGAATAATAATGATATATTTCTGCAAATACACATAACTCTCTATACTGCCGTGCAAAATCTCTAGTAGTAATGACAGGATCTGGCATATTTTGCGTCCTATTATTAACATTAAGAATGTCATGTGAGTATACCTACGCAGCAGATTTACAGTCAAGCAAATATCCGGAGTACAGATGCTGCATAGGATAAAAATTGTATTAACGATAAGTGAATATTAATACATTTACATAAAACAATATCTATACGATGTACGCTTAAGCGCAGTCAATAAAATGGTTTCTTTAAGCTTGAATTTCAAATGTATCATTTCAATAGATCCATTTTAAGTTTTACTGTTTGCTTAACAATTGAAACAGCGACTGTTTGAGAATCTTAAGGTGGCTTAGCTTTTCTTATAATACAAACGTTGTTAGTTGTACTGTAGTTGGAGTTATTTGTATGTAATTCTAAATATATGATAATAGTATCATACTTTTTCGTAAAGCAGATATTATACATGATTGATAACCATTATGATAATAGAATTGTATGGAGAACTAATTCCGATGATAGATAAATAGAATACTACGGTAATATGTATATGTGCTGCAAATATTTTGAGTTAACATTCTACTCTTTATCATTGCTTATTAATGAACTATAAACTTTTTTAGTATGGTTTGTTTTGTAATTGTAAATGAAGATAGAATATATATATTTATGTGAATCTAATTTTAGCTGCATTAAAATACTTAGATGTATGTACATAGATATAATGTATTAATGATGCTGCTTCAAGTAAAATCTCCTTTTAGTAGGAGAGCTGTATACATAAATAGACACTATATAAAGTGTGTTGTGCTTCGTTTAATAATAAATGACTGTACCTCATGATTGTATGCATGCATGTACTATTTTATACGTGTGGTGAAAGCGATCATAAAACGATGATGCTCATTATATAGTAATTCGAGTCTTCTTACAGATTTGTGCACATTATTTATATATAACATACTATACTTTTGAAAACCAACCGTGACTTGTTACACTATGTTTTATGCAGGTATTGTTAGGAATATTTTAATAGGGTAACAAACGACAGGAGTGTCCTATTGTGTGCTTGTACAGGGCTCCACGTACATTTCCTCCTTTTCTCCCGAGCTCCTTTGAAACTTACTTACTCGACTGCTGTTACTACACTGTGAAGAGACTCGTAGCAATTTATATTCCCATCGGCATTATTTCATCTCGCTACGGTTTGTGCGGTAAGAAAACTGTTGGAATGGTAGCAGTCGAGAATATTTGGTAGCTTGCAACTTGTATTATTATTATTATTATTTGTGGTTGGTACTGTTACTGAATAATATTCCAGTGGTGATAATGGGGGTGGTGGTGTTCTTGGTTGTCGTAACAGTCTTTTCACAAGCAGCTGCGGAAGACAGTCCTCCTCTTCCGCTTTGTTCCTCAAACAAAACAACGGTTGAAAGGAAGTCATACTCGTATTCATTGTTGTTGGTGTAGTACTAGTAGTAGAAGCAGTGGTGGTGGTGGTCGGCATTATTCTAGGTGTTACAACGGGCAAGGAAGATAGAAGAAGAAAAGGGAAACAACTCACCAACAAGCCGCTGGTGGTTGGGGAATTGTAATAAGAACAAGCTGAAGGGAATAAGACGGAGAAATGATGATGACGACTATGTTGATGCAAAGAGGAGTCAACTTCCTTTCGTATTATTATTATTCTTGTTACTTCTACAACTATTACTTGTACTGGAACTATTACTACCAGCTCGTTTGCAACTACAATACAAAATACTAACGCTGGTCTGCCTAACAATTCTACTTTAAAGTCATCCTCCTGCTCAAGAGGAGGAGAACTTGTAACGGTTGGTTTCTTTGTTATGATACTTGCAGTTGGTGTAATGAATCTCTTGTAGGCCTTTGGAAAGGTCGTCGTTTGAGAAGGAAGTACGAGTGATGATGATGTTGGTGATACTGAAATTTCTGTGGATAACGTGGTCAACGTACCCACTTTACTTTTACTACCTGTGACAGGTTGAAAAGCAACACCTGAAGCTACTGTCGTGGCAGGGGCAACACTGCCCCTTCGTAGTGTTTGTTCTTCTCCTTTCTCCAACAAAAACTCGCTGACAGTCTTTCCTGCCACCGCAACTTTCTCATTCATTTCTCTTGCTGATATATAAATCCTTCTCTGAGAACTGCCGCATGACTCTGGCTGGAAAGCATCATCATCATCGACCCAGTCTCTTCGAGAATCCCATTTTAAAGGAAAATATATGCGTTCATCCGGCTCCCGCCGTTTCATCATAAACGACACAATCCTCTTTTCTTCAATATCAACAGAAGCCAAAGACGCGTGTATGTGGTTCTGTTGGTGGTCCTGATCTACTTTTCCCTTGTCATCGACTGGTGTTGCCACTGTTGTATGTAACTTGGTTTCACTTTTCGTTTTTCCCACATTGACAACTTGCCTCGGGTAACAGTACTCATATGCATTATTTTTCAGCAAAGTGTACTTTCCCACACCAGTGGTGTTAGCAGAGGAGCGGGTAAGACGGCGAATGCCAACATTTAGCGGAGAGGATTTGATCATGGACGCCTTTTTAGCTGTGGTTGTAGTAGCGAAACCATCCAGGCAACTTCTTGCTTGCGGTTTCTTGTGATTTGATTTAGAGGAAATCTCGACAGCCCTTCGTTTCACTTCAATAAGGAGCAAAATACATAGTATTGTTGTAACAGAAATGGTTTCATTCTTGATATTATCAAAATGGGTTTCCTCGCCAGTGTGCGATTTTCCTTTCTTCTTATCTTCCTGATATACGCCTGCACCAAATTCCCCACTTATTTTCTTCAATAGTTGTAGATAAAGATGGTGATAGTGGCTCTGCCAGTGGATCCTTCCTATCTCATCGTGCTGTTTTCCCATTGTACAAAGTTTTTGCTGTACTTTGGCCGTTGAAACTGGGACGCAGCAGCGCTTCTGCCTCTTTTGTCGCAGCTCTTGTTTGTATTGATGCTGGGGTAAGTGGAACAAGTTCTCTTGGCTTTGATTTGTGGTCGCAAGCCAAGCTGTCAGGAGGAAGACAAAGAATGCCGTGACAAAAAGCAGCGGCGCAGAGAAGCTTGGGACGAGTCTTGATGAGTGACTTCGACTTCCATGTTGCATCGCTGCCGGTTTCTCTCCTGTTAATGAAAATAAATGATTAGCATCATCAAAAGTAGTTCGTCTCACTTAGAAGAACAAACAACAAAAACTTTTGCGATTTTCCTGCCTTAACAAACTATAAATATGTTCTGACATGCAGTTATAACGGAATAGTTGTATTTCATTATTAGCTTAACTCGTGCTGCATATAAAATTTTGTTGATGATTATAGCACAAAAGGGGCGTTGTAAGATTTAAAATAAAATCCTATATAGCAATGGTGAATTCATTTGTTATATTCTCATCATCTAACAGTCTTCGAATATTCAATTCTTCACGCTAATAGGCTTCTAAACAGTTAAAAATTTGCATAAGTTACTCAGTCAAATCTTTTCCCTTCCATATTGATAAACTAGAGAAGTGAGGGAGAGGGTAGAGATGAGAGAGAGAGGGAGAAATTATGGTGGTGTCAACAGTGCGAAAAACACAAGAGACCTTAAGTGAAGAAGTTCGAACTTCATTCTTGAGTTAATTAGTCGAATATAGACGAATGTGCATATAAGCCAACTATACAATTGTACCCATGTACTACTCATCTAGGATTGTATATTATAATTCTTATTCATTGTCCTATAATAGCAGACTCATGAAAAGTGGAACAGTCAAATAAAGCTGATAATATCTGGTATTCAACTGATGACTGGTGATAAAGTGTGGCCTCATGTATCTCATCATGATTATGCTATTTTGCTTCAGACTCCTTTCCTGTAATGTTGACACGGAATAGACGCACAAATGCCTACGTATGCCTGTACAAAGCCTACTTTGCCGATAAGGGAAGAATGTACCTGAAGTATCTACACGTTTCACAGAGTTTGGGGTGCGCGATATTGACTATACGAGCAGAAAAATATTTTCACTTGTCTTCCTCTTTCTCTCAGTCTTTTCCCTTCTCTCTCCTTCCTCTTTTCATCAGACTCGAGTTTCTTTCCGCTCTCGTCTCAACTTTCGTGATGCCTTCACGCGTTTGCATTGACTCCTGAGCCTTTACGCGAGACATGACAAGAAGTTGTAAGAAGAGGAAAAGACTATCGCAGTCGTAAAGTTTAAGTGGTATAACCCTTTGAGAGGAGAAATTGTAGGCGTCTTTTCCCCTTCCAAAAAAGTTGGGACGAACGTGCAGAGATTGGCAATTACTGTATGTATTATGGAACTTTAATGTATGAGCTGTATTAAACTATATTCCTTCAGTGACAAGAAAGGTTTAGTTTACACATACGGACACAAGTTTTCTTCATAGAGATTTTCCTACTATTATCTATCAGAAATAAAGAATGTACATTATGACACCGATTCATGATCGTTGTTGTGATGAGGAGTTTATAACAATTTCTGCTGTGAGATTTGATAGTTATTTTTGTTTGAAAGTCGAATAAACTTGTGGGCATATTTTTAAAAACTAGGCTATTATTACACAGCCTCAAGTAAATTTGTAAATAAACATTTACTAAGAACTTGCAAAGAAAGCTGCGATCAACCAACACCAAAACGCTCTGATTTTCACTTTTATAGACTATAGACTCCTGTTTTCTGCAAACGCTGATGGTTGTAACAATCATTTTTTTATAAGCAAGCCATTATATCAAGTCAGCATTATGCTTATAAAGAAAACACGTATTGTGAAACGTTATAAAGCACTTCACTTCAATATCATTAGGGATAGATACAAAATGCATGGCAGTCTGGAATTGGTAAGTGGAAGAGGCATGTTCTTGTTGTTCTTGTTTTAAAGTCACAAAGTTTCTCTATACATTCTTTCATCAGAACTTGTGATTAAAATTTTAGTAATATGAACATATTTCCATTGTTTAATTTTATAGGAACAAAGGATCGTATTTTCTAATTAAAATACATATTCTTTTAAAACAAAGCACAGAGAATTGTTACAACCTCTTGATAATAATACCTCCTTTAAAATAAAACAAACGAAATCTCCAGATTCTAGAAAACGGCCACGGGCTCTCGTTTTTAGGGAAATATGCGGGTGTATGAAAATCAACTGCAATCGTATTTTACTATATTTTGAGCTCATTCTGCTGAGATTTTATTTTGGCACTCGAGCTCATTAAAATTTCATGGATATATGTCGCTCACCGTTTGTTTGACCTAATAAACATCCCTTGGATTCTTTTGTGTATTTTGAAGGAAATCCACCATCTTTTAGCCTATTCATTTGCTTCAAACTCATCACAAAATAAACTTTGTAATAGGCCTTCACCAATGGAAATAATGCACACTTATATTTTAGAGCATATGACATGAGAAATTAAACACAGCAGGGATGTACTAGATATAGATTTTATTTACTACTTTAGATAGATCTCGTTTCGGTGCAATTTGTATGTGAATAAATATGTGAAAAATTAATTTATTTTTGATTCTTTGAGTATCACCTTAGCATGAAATCTCCTACTTTGATTACCTGTTTACATGCTCATAAGAAGGATGAAGGGTGTTTTTTCTACATTTGATACATATGCAAATATTATGTAGTATGTAGATCATTTATGTGCTAATAATTTTATTCGCAGTTAGTAAATCAACTTTACATGCCTTCCTTTTCGATTTTGTTTAACTTCAGCACATATTTCAGATCAAGTAATGCCGAAATTGCATTTTATAATTCATACATTTATTTTCTTCACTAATGAATAATGATGAACTACTAAATACGAAAACATTTTAAGCTATTATAGCATAACGTTTTGAGCTTGATAAATGAATTTTGAAGGATCTCTGATCTCGTCCCATCGTCATTCAGCATTTTTAAAATATTCATAAATTATCATTACATTTCTTACCGTTAAGTATGTGAACGGAAATGCTGGTAGGTCGAGCATTGGAAGGTACGCACGTATAATTTCCAGAGTCTGATTTTTGCGCTTCTTGAATTGTGAGTATGCTCTTTTCTGCGTCACTGCTTACTTGTACTCCCCGAACATTATCATAATTGATCATTCGATCATTATGATACCAAAAGACGTAAACAGGCGGTTCCGTGCTGTCTCGAAGAACACATACCAGTTCAAAGGTACTGCCACTCCTGACGTGTTTATCTGGCTCTCCTAGAATTTCCGCTTTCGCCTCTGAAAACACAATAAACATATATGTTGCTGATTATTTCCCAGAAAATAACGAATGGAATGTCAAATGTCCCACTTCTTCAGGGAACGTCAGATGTGTATTTTTAGCATTAAAATGTGTATCTCTTGAGACATCCTTGATGTCTTAAGGGTTCATGTTGATTTTTTGTTTGAGACATCAGAGAATGTTTGCGTGTAAATAATGTGCATAATATTTTAATGATTCTCCGTATCACAGGAACTTTTATCATAAAGTTGCACAACCTTCTGAGAGAAGCTCCTTGTGTTGTTTGTAGCTGTAGTACATATACATAATGCATGTATATATGCATACCTTAGCTGTAAACCCCATGAAAAGAACTCCCTTTTTGTGTAAGTTTCACAAGTTTTACAAAGTCATGATGTGCGTTGCTCATTCATTTCTTTATACTTTCTCCTCTCATTTTCGATTCACCCTACCTTCTCAATTGTGGTTAGTCTAACCAACAACTGTCAGAAAGGGTTGATCTAGATTAATTACAAAATTATTCATAAATTATTCATACAGCAGATAATGTACCAGTCAGTGAACCTTATGGATTTAGTATTTTACACATAACACACATACGAATGCAGTAAATGGGACCATATAAATATATTTAAAATTTCATAAAATTTGTGTAATTTGTAAATTCATCGTCAGTTTGCCATCTTTAATTTAGATGTTATGAAATGTAAAGATTATCACACTATTCGTATAGTTTATCATTTCCGAAAAATGTACAGTAATTTTATATGTGTATATGGTCTTTATTAATAATATTTCAAAACATTCATGAAATAACATTTGGATTGTTTACTTGCTATATTTGATGATGGGCAATTTTTATTTCCTTACGCATGAAAGCAACGTAAAGGGTTACCATAATTCCATTCAACGCACTCAGGCGAATGTGAAGAATTCTTTCCGTCCGATTGAGCAACCATAATATTTATTTAAGTGTATTGATGTGTGTTGCGTTGCGCTTATTATTATGAGCAACGGAGTGGACTTTTCCATAATCCGTTAGATTAGTTTTCATGATGATGACTTCCATATTACCTTTGACGTTTTCTGTATTAATGCGTGCATGCTTGCCTCATCATACCTACTTGTCATGTCATACGTAACGTGTTCATTCATTTGTAGTTGACGAGCGTCTGACAGCCTACTGACTACACTGACACAATAAAGGTGGTAGAACGCGCCAACATTCATGATCGTTAGCTGGTGAATATATTACGACTAAATGTGATCATTTACCACATCCAAAGAATAATTTACCAATGTGAGCCTAACTGTTTCTCATTCTGTCTATGACATATGATGGTTAAGGGGTGATGAAAATGTAATTTTGCATTTTCAGCATGTTATATCCTGTCTGCATGCCAAAAGTACGCAAGTTTTGATTTCCTCCCGTCTTCCCAGGTGGTAGATTGGAACACGCAGTCACTCTCGTGGTATGACAATAAAACTATAGACATGTATAATTATATGAAAGTGAGACTTGCGGCAGTGATACTATTAGGAGTTTAAACGCAGTGTATTTACCTTTGTAAGAATCATGGACGTGATTTTCAATGCGTTTTTGTACCATAGTCGGCACTTTGGAATTTGAATTCCCATTAAATCCTGAGAACCAGAAATGGGTTATCGATTTTATACTCATTTCCTCTAAATCTACATGAAATATTCCCCGAAGTTGCGAATAGCTAATATTTCCGGGAAATGATTATACATATTTACTACTGTATCTAACCAAAATTTTCGTCTCGCTCAAAGCCATTGTAAGAATTAGTTCTTAATAACATTGAATATTTACCACTGCCTTGCCTGTTACCTTTGGGAAAAATTCAAGGAAATGTAAATGAATGAGTGTGCAGTGCATATTGGTGTGAAATTTCAGAAGCAGAGGAGGAACGGAAGTAGGAAAATTAAACTTTTTCCTTCCCAACTCCATTTATCTTATTGTGCTGAATCAATAGAATGGATGATGGTGCTGCAAAGTGCACAATGGATTTGAAAAGTTAAATGAATATATGTGCCGCTTCTATAAACTGTATATCCGCTTTGGGAAAGTTGAAGAGTGCATGCATACTTAGGAGGCTTCTAAATCAGGGAGGAGGAAGAGAAGGCATTGCTTAAAACCATTTACAATCATCTTAATGGCTTGCTACACAGTGCATATAATTTATCATTGTGAAATGCTTGTCTCCACCCCTCAGAGAGAAAAACAAAGGGATTAGAAACGCAGTATGAAATTCAGCAAAGCCTTAAACCATGCCCAAAGCCCATTCTAACTCCTACTGCCTGTGGACTGGTAAAATAAAACAAAATACTTCTACTTTAGAAACAGAGTAGCACAATATAGTACACGAACATGAAACTACACCGAACAAAAACAGTGAGAATTGCAATAGAAAACCTACAAAATAAATGTATAAATATCTACAGTGAATGTCTTGTTTTTAGTTTCTAAATGCACCTTACTTTTCTTATATAGTTTTATTAAAGTCAGATGGTTAATCTTCTTTAAAAGCCTACCAAAATTAAGCAAGCCCATGCTTAGAATAATTTTCTCTCGTTACTTAACAGCTTGTTTTAAACGACATGTGCATTACATACCACGTTGCCTACTTAAGGTTAACCTAAAGCTGATGCTGTAATTCTTATTCTTGGAATAGAGATTTCCAGCTTCTTTACAATATAATTAGGTATTCCAAGGAGCTGGATTTCCAGAGAGTTATCTATCAAAAAGTGGACGATATAAAGCTCATTTAAGCTTTAAGACGACCACAGTAATTAAATTGATTTGATTGATTGATACGATTATGTAACAGTTGATAATTTAGATACTCCCACTTTCTTTCTAAAAAAGCGTATCACTTTTTCATGGAAATGTTTAAATGAAAAAGACACAGTGTAGCATTTAAACATAGATCTATGTATGTTATATAGATCAGTATCAGGGCATGCATTTTTGAAATATATATACTCTCAGCAAATATTATTTCATCTCATGGGGAGCAAAAACAACATCTTTTATAGCTAAATGGGAAATTCAAACAAAACAGGCGATGTGTAAGCACACAAAAGATTGTTTACGGGCTCGATTCGGAAGACTGTTGTAATCAAAACACTTTGTAATATGTTTGTCTGTAACAAATAAATTGATCCTCCTGGAACAACCGCCTACTCGGTTTTGTTGGAGATACGAAGATGGCGAAAGTGTTTCCTCTCGCTCAAATACTGGTTTCAAC
>JAQIXW010005492.1:0-10338 GCA_034700685.1 Willowsia buskii | reverse complement strand
ACGCCTCCCTCTTTTACCCGCCTCCCCCAAAATAGACGCCCCCCATTTTTTTCTTGCATAAATGCCGTAACGGGATGGATCAATTTGCAACATGGCAAGTCCGAGTATATAGACATAGGTAATAGACATTAATGTAATCAAATTGTAATTTACGATTAATGAAGCATAATATACCTTGGAATTATCAACTTTTTACATAATATTGCTACATAGATAGTATTATGAATTGATTTGTGTAAATAAAATTTTAGTAGAAATGAATTTTCATGGTGAAATGTATTACTGCGTACAAAAATATTGACATCAGCATTTCGTATTAACATATATTTAGGTGAAGCAAAATGCAAAAGTCGACGGAGTACTTTAACCGCCCCCCTCTATTACGCGCTCCCCTTTAATAAACGCCCCGGCGACTACAGACTAAAAAGTCGACGGAGTACAATAGTCGCCAAGGCGTTTATATCAGCATTTACGGTATGTGTATTACTATGTAGTAAATTAATTAAAGTAAGCTTAGTAGTCGCAGCGGCATATCCTACTGAGGAAATAACCAATCTGCTCTCAGTTAGAATACAAAAATAATGAACAAAAATTTAAATGAAGTCGAAGCAAGCCAGTTGGTCCCTTTTCTTCAATACAATATTTAAATCTAAAAAGAAACTAGAAAACTAGACGGGGTTGGGGATCTCTATGCGACACCGGTATTTTAAATGCTTGCTTTTTATTGTAGGTCGCAAAATGATAAGATGAACGTCGTGATGATGATGGTTTATGATAAGCTGCTTATCAAGCTATAAGAACATAGTTCATACGACACATCGCCTAAACCAGCCTAAAAGAGCTAGGAAAATGATGAGAATAATGATCTCGAGACAAGACTGGAGATATGGAAGCATCTCTCCAGGAATAATTAGGAAGTCCCCAAAAGTCCAAATTAAATTCATCCATTCCACTTTGGTCCAATTCCATGCAGCTTAGCACTATGCAATAATATTTGTTCACACTGGTCTGGTACAAAACTTTTGAGATCTCAAACGCTTGCATTACAAGTTTACTAGCATTAAAACCGTCTCTGGCTAAAAGTAAGTACATGAAATTTTGTAGGGGCGACTTCAGAATCCATGTTACTTTTAATTTTAGCGACAGTTAACTCATCAAAATAAAGTACATAATTATTTATTGTTATGTAAATGTTAAATGTAAGTTTCCTGAATATCCAGATAACATACGTCATCAATTAGTTATAAATTAGCCGATATAATCACCGAACATATCATAATTTTTTCATGGTCTTCTCAAGAACCGTAATTGTGAAATAAATGACTAATATATTTTTAGCTATCGACATAAATTAGTAATGGGGATTTACCTCAGCGTATGCTATGCCTTTTTAGCCAGTGACACGTATACTATTTTTTCCTTGTGTCCAGCTTCATGGAATCGAATTATGGTCTTAAGTTTATTAATTGGGTGGATTTAATAAGTTTTTTGGGTGAAATGCATGTGGTATGTGAAATCCCAACTCCGTTTGGTTTTTATTGCCAATATTTTTTGAAACATGATGTCACAGATTGATTATTTATCCTAAACCGGCAAGTTGTATTGAGGTCACTTGTTGGAATTCATCTAAAAGGTGATGGATATTATTGAGTATTTTAGGTTGACTTGAAACTCGGAGACGCTACCGTCCCTCAAGTCTTTTCTCGAGATCATTACTCTCGCCATTTTCCCAGCTCTTGTAGGCGGGTTGGGGTAGGTGTCGTGTGAAATTTTTTCAATATCAACAAAAAAAATATTTGTGTACTTGTACTTTTGGGTATGCGAATTGCCCGTACCCAAAGACTTTAATTATAATTAGTCATCATCATTCGGGTATTTATGTTATATGATGTTGAGGTATACTTTTAAAACCTGAAATGTCAAGATTCTAGTGTCAAATTTCAATATGCTACGCCGTTTAATTTTTATATTTCCTCTATTTGTTTTGTGAGTGGTAAAGATTTGCGAATGGTGCAAAGAGAGTTTAGAAAGTGAGAGATTGATATAGTTACTTTAGAAACCTTACATGTCAAAAATGATTGTCGCCTACTTAACCTTAACTTCAATGAAAAACTTTCTTGTCAGCGTATTTTATAACAATGTGCTGCAGATTCTGCCCTTGCATTATTCAAAAGACTATCATAAAAATAATTTATTCACTAGTATGAAGCCTTACCCCAACAATAATTAATTATTAACCGATATGATCACAGAGGAAATTACATATCTTTAAAAACCTTCTCCATAACTAAAATGTGAAATGAATATTCGATTCATTTTTACAATTGAAACAGATAATTAATTAGATTCTGTGAATTTAATTATAGGGGGCTCGTGAAATTGGGAAGATTGTGTGATTTCCTCTCTCCCTTTCTGTGATCTTATCCATCACTGCTAACTTCGTTCCTAGCAGGCAGGAATGTATTGAATCTTTCACGTCTCAAATCAAATTGACTCGATTTTTATACTTCGGTAATTTTGGTTGATCAGAAGCATTCGAAATGACAGCATTATCTGACTCTCCATGAATTTAAAAATCTCAGAGGAAAAAATATAAACGGAATTGACGCTACCCAGCATTACCTTCGACATTAAGGTTATCCAAAGCTCCTCCTCTGGTCATATTGCTACTTACAAGGATAATATTTGGGATAATTTTAATCGTTCTCCTTTTGAGTTCCTATTCCTTCCCCTAAGGGAATTATAATTTGTAGCTGGTCTACTTTTTTGTATTCCGTATTAATTTTAACACGCTTACTTCATCAACGACACTGAATCGAAAATCTTGTAGTTGTTTGAAAACATTTTACAACTAATTTAAGTATTGTTTCTGTTGAAATTCGTCACAAAGCGCGGTGAACCTTAGCATACATCCCAACAACAAAAGCATAAAATTTAGAGATATTTTTTATCGTGCTCTGTGGTTCATGGTTTTATCTTTATTTTGCGTACGAATATCCCACAAGCCAAAAAAGATTCATGGTTAAGCATATAATGAATTTTAGAAGATGATCCATGATTCCGACCCTAATTTGAATTTTTAAAAGCTATTAAATGCAGAACAATGAGTTTGCCTAGTCTGATAATGTAGGACGGCTTTCAAGATATACACCGCACATGCAAAATTATATTACTAAAATGCTTAGTAAAACTTGTTCCCTAAATATTCATATCATAGGGGAAGTTGGAATGCAAAATTCCTTGTACTTAAGTGCTTCATTATTATATTATCATTTCAGATTTATTGGGGTAACTTGAGACTCACATGAGTTTTTGGGTTTTTTAATTTAAGTTCTTCGAACTGACTTTTGCTGAAAACTTATCTCAATTTTGAAAATGCGGCTCACTTTCATCCAACTAATTTTTTGTGAATTTAAAGTGCTATAGAATGTAAATTTAAATGTGGAACGACAGTCACAAAAGAGGATGGAGTGAAGGATACAAACGAAATTCAAATGTTGAAACTTTTTAAACTGAAGATCTTGCATTTGGAATACATAAGGCTTTGGGGGTATTTACTTTTAGACATTTCTCACTGACAGTTGTTGTTTCTGATAATTAACTTTGAAGTGCAGGGAATTTTAAATCTCAACTGCACTAATTACGAAAAACTTGGCTAAGCAAACTTTTTGGTATTTTAGGTTGACCCGACGCCGCTTGATTTTTATGTCCTGTGAAGTTGTATTCGCGTAACTAACAGGTCACATCGCTAGCTTGAGATTACTGTTATGAGTTTGGCTCTTCGTATACCTGATACTGATGTTTCGCGTTCTGAAAAATAGTACAGTAATTTCAGAAAGCGGAAGTGAGCCAGCCAACGAATTTTTCTTTATTTATTTTTGTGCAAGTCTCAAATTTATTTCCCACATTTCTAAGTGCAGTAAAAGAAGAAGTCTTCGGCCAAATCAAATTTTGACGCTGATTACTCGTTTCTGTTCAAAAATTTCATATCTATTGAATCATTGAATCTTTTGTAAAGGTAATCAATCAACTTATTTTTAACAACCAATGTAAATAATTATACGCTATCGGGATCATTTTTCTTTTGCTTTACGTTTTTGGTCTGGCAAGCGGGGAATACCCCCTTCATATTTCAAAATGAGAAGATCTACTTGCTTGTCTCCCACCTGGTCATTATTGTCTTGCCTTGGTTTGATTAACCCCAACACCGCTAAATTTTAATTTGTACATATTCAGTGTAATTAAAATTCGATAAAAGAAAACTTCAAAGCTGGTCTAATTTTTACGATATAAAAATGTCCTCTGTAAAACCTGTCTATGGAAATGGTGTCGAATATTTTACCTTAACTCTGTTGCTGCTCTGTTACTGCTTAAATTTGTTCCTAAGTACCTTTAATCATATAACGAACCGATTTTGCGTCATTCACATTTATGACCGCTCAAGATGAGGAAAAACAAGTTAATTGATTTTTATTTAAAAAATTAAAAATAACGATCTTCTCCTCCAACTTATCGTTATCAGACGAATTTTTTTGTGAGAGCCCTTCACTCCGGATGCGGCCGTAGGACCTTGGCCAAAAGGAAGCTTCCGGATTTTCTTCAGCTGTTTATACCAGTTGGAAAAAGCATTTAACGTAAAAAGCTAATAATTATTGATATAAAAAATGTGACATTCGTTCTAAAAGTAAGTCTCACTGAAAGTCTAACAAAGAAACTATTATGCATTTAACTAATTTCCTCTGTAATGTGAACGATA
Source organism: Willowsia buskii (assembly GCA_034700685.1). Lineage (NCBI taxonomy): Eukaryota > Metazoa > Arthropoda > Collembola > Entomobryomorpha > Entomobryidae > Willowsia > Willowsia buskii. The sequence continues at coordinate 5,582 of JAQIXW010005492.1, read as the reverse complement.
CGCTAATTTCTAAGATTGAACAAAGAAAAAGTGAAGTTCATGAAAAATATTAAGCAAATTAGTATTACGTATCAAACAAATTCATATTCATATTTCCGGTTCCTACGAAATTTCTACTTTTAAATGTTATGTAAAAAACATTATTATTCTAAATTTGCCGACAACACCAGTCATATAGGTTCAGCTTACTCTTGCTAATGATCATCTAAACCTGAAATAAAAATAAGAAGTTGTTTTGTATCGAAATAACGAAATTTTTCTTCTTTGGTTCTTCATTTTTAGGCTCCGGATGCTCGGAAGAAGAGAAACGCGCACTTGAACCAGAACTCTCATGTTCTGGTCGATAAAGTAGCGGACAGCTTTTTAGCACAACTTGTGAGTATTCTTACATAAACGTTCCGAACGAGCTTTTTCTGTCCAGCAAGCGAGTAAAAATATGGCAGCAAGTCATAAATGGCTTTTGGGGTAACTTGAGACTGCTGGCTTCTTAGCAGCCATTTCTGTTCATCCACATATTTAAGTATCAAGTTTTGTACTTCAATCTCACCGCTGACAAAAAGTATAATCCGTAGTGACCGGAATTTCATGATTGGCCACCAATCATATCCTGAAAAATTGTCCAAATCGAAAATAATAATTTGAGTTTTAAAATAATCAATACTTATTATTACAAAAAAAAATTGGGAAATTGGGATGCGTCTCACTTCCTCAAAATCCTTAGAATTCAAGTGATAATATATATTCCATAGGGAACTCTGGATCAATTTCTAGATTTAATGGAAGATTTGGAGACGTACCGTTTCGTGGATTCGAATATGCCGAAACTTTTAATATTTCCATCTAACTTCCAAAAATGTTATAATTCTCTACTGTTTCTGCACAGGTATATTTACATCCACATCTATTCTTTAAAAAACCTTCATGCAACGACAATAAAAAATAAGCGGCGTCGGGTCGAACCACATTACCAAAATGTTTGGTCTTCCAATCCAATTTTCCGTCACAGCTGAGATAGTTGGAAAGATAAATTTATTATTATGTTATTAATTAAGCGTCCATTTCCATTACATGACAAGACCGGGTACAGTTCTTCTTTTCTTCAAAGATGAATTTGGACCAGATCGATTTTGGGAAGATAACCTATTGGTTTTTCTACAATTTGCGAATATGTAAAAACTATTTATGAGAAATATTTATCATTCATTTCTGAGTGGTTTCATAAGCGACGGTAGGGAGGTGTCCCAAATAGTAGATATTTGTTGACCACGAGATACGTTGACTGTGTCATTACTGATGATATATATATGTTCCTCAAGAAATTTTCTTAGAAAATGGACCCCAAATGAGATTAAACAGAATACTTTGAGATGCACCATTGCGCTGGGTCAGGTGTGCACAAACTTTTGCTATTTAAACTGATTTTTAAGAATGCCTAATCTGGTAGTACCACTGACAGGGATGACGCCTTTGTGGCAAACAATAACCTAAACATTTAATACTATAGAATCGGCTGTTTTTCATCTCACAAAACTATCATATTTTGAGTTCTAATTACATGACAAAAACAAACTGCGTAGTTGTAGCTCTAAAAATAACAACATAAAAACATGAAAACATGTTTAATAAATATAGTCTGCGTAATGAGTTTATTAAAAATGGTCACGAAGAAAGTACGCGGGATATATTTCTAAACGAAAAACTATGTAAAAGCGTAGCTTATGTGTCACTGTCACCTTGAAAATGTTGATAGAAAGTTCTATTTCCCTGCTTACAATTAGCGATAAGTGTGAACGCTGTTTGAGTTTGAGTGCACGCCACGCGCATTTCGAAGCGCTGATCTTCACGTAACATTATGGGCTGTTTATACTTCTCTGTGAATTACTCTGGGGATACAAGGATTCAGGTTAATGAAAGAAATGTTGCAATCAAACCATGCTGTATAGGTTAATTATGGATAGCGAAAAAAATGGTTTATAAAATGTAATGGTCACACTCCGTTTAATTTTTACTGCATTCATATATGATATATGCCTAAACAGATCGGTCCCGTGTATGGCTTATTAAGTTGTTCGATGCTAGTATTGCTAAGGAAAATAAGAGTGAATTGCTGATGAAAAGTTTTATGAAGTGAACCAACTTTTTGCCATTTTCCAATCCACTGCGGACGCAACCAAACCCAAGCTACGTATCTCTTCTAACGATCAGTCTGTTTTCCAATTATTGGGGAAAATATGGTTAAGCTCAACATTGTTTATTTTTTAACTAAATATATTTTGTATGCAGTTGAGTTAGATAAATCCGTGATTGGTTTTAATTATCGTGTAAATTTTTGTCTGCGCCAAAGAATACGCGATGCTTCAGATATAAGTTTAAAGCGCTTTTCAATTTCTTGCTAATGACTTACATCTTATGCTTGTATGTTGTGATTCGATAGATAATTCATATTTTGTTTGGAGAATAACCAAATTTTACTACGAGGTTTTCATATTTTCATTCCAATTTAAATATAGGTTTAAAAAGAAATCTGGTTTCCAATTTTGTTCTTATTGGGTGATATTCAACTCTTCAGTTCTTTGTCATCTCTGTACCCATTTTGCTTACAGACGTGAAACTAAATTATTCCCTCCCTTTCAAAAAATATCACCGTTATTACTAATGTTTTCGAACGCTTAATTAGTCGGGATCTCCTTCAAGTTTGTTTGTTTGTCCTTACTTAAAAATAGTGATATTTAAATGATTTTTATAGTGACTTGAGTCATACACTTGTTTTGATTATCTTCAAATTATACCCTACTACAAATTTCTGCGTACAAGGTAAGTTGTAGAAGTGTCCGTAAAAACTTGTGCGGTCAAAAATGCTTTAGCGGGTCTATTCTGAACTTCGTTCAATTTTTAAACTTGTTATGTAGCCCTGTTTGGTTTGTTCCCCCAGAGGCTCTTACACTTTCAATAAAACCCATAAGGGTTCTTGTTCTTGAACCTATCAACAGCCTGTATCCAAAATCAGACTTATCGTTATCGCAGTCCAATATTTCACCAATTTGCAAATTTCTCAGCTGCTGTGACCCAACATCTATTTTGCTCATAAAATATCCCAAATTTTTATTTGAATTTAAAAATCCACTTATTCTTAATTAAGCTTTTGGGGAACTTGGAGTTCGCATTTTATGCAAATTTTTAGTAACATTTCACTAATCATTAGAAAAATAACCTGTTTGCGTTGTACTAAACCTCTTTGATTTATACTAAGGTGTGTCGGATTTAATTCTGCATGGGTATCATAACCCGCCCTTTTCTAAGTTTTTGCCGGAGGAGAACAAGGGATGTTGGGATTACATTAATGGGAAGTGGATTTACTTAGAATTTTCGGGGTATCATAAGAATCAAAACCTTTTCCGGACATAAGTCTTCGCTCTACCAGTCATTTGTCGGGTTCATTATAATCGGCATTTTCTTAGTTCCTGCAGGTGGAGCACTAGAAATACTCGCACTAGTCTTAATGCAAGGCATCTTCAAATCCATCCAATCCAAATGAAGAAAGTTTAATTTTAAAGCATTCTCGTTCCTCATCAATTACTTTACTTTACTTTAACAAATTGGTTCCACTGCAGTTTCATATCAGGTTCAGATTTACGTACGGCAATTTTTAAAAGTATACGTTAAACTGATTCTGCGACAAATTGGTGAAAGACCGGATAGGTTTACACATAACAATATCCAAGTTATATATCTCTTCCCAACTTTCTTTTTGCTTTCTCGAAAGAAATTCTGGAAATTAGAATTTTGAAGGAGTAAATCTTCGTTCAGTCCATTAACTCCGAGTTACAGGTGTGCAGAATAAGGGGTCAATATAAATTAAGTACCGTATCCGCTCAAATTATAGGGGCTGCGAAAAAGCGAAACTCGCATCTGTGAGGGACTGCGCTAAATCGAGAGCTGCGTTTATTTGAGAGCTGCGAAAAAACTAAACTTCGTGCAAATAAGCTTGAATTTTTACTATTTTCACGGTTTATTTGTTATTTTCATTGAATTTTAGCAGAAATACTCATTATTTTAGCTAAAATATCGAATATTTCTGGTTTTTTGTGTTAAATAACCTTTAAATCCCATTTAAAATGTATTTGCAATGAATTACATGGAGAAAAAAAGCACCAAAGTGCCCCACTATTGAAAAAAATTGAAGGGGGGATAAATAGGGAGCTGCGAAAAAAGTTTTTGGTCATTGGGACTGCGTTAATTAGAAAGATGCGTTAATTAGAGAGATGCGATAATTAGAGAGATGCGATAATTGGAGAGATGCGTTAATGAACGTTAAGTTTGAAGATAATATTTTGCAGTTCTCTCAGAAAATTTCAACTAATTAACAACTAACTGATCAACTGTTACCAGTGAGGTGGAAATAGAAGAGCTAGTCCCTTGATGCCAAGATCGCAATTAAAATTGAGCAGAAACAAGTACATTTCCAACTTAAAATTTTGTAGAATACGCAGAATTTAGAAGTTAAACGAAGTAACGAAGTGGGAACATGCCTTGTGAACATCATGATTAATCATGCAAATATTTTTTAAACAAATAACTAGGGGAAGTTAGGACCAAAATATTCCTTCCAAGACGCTCTATCAACATATCTCATATCTCCAGAAGACACTGACACTGTCAAATATGTGACGATAGCAACAACTGTTTCGTGTGAATCAGACTCTCTGAAATGACCCAGCACTAACCAGTTTGTGTGTATTTCATCCATATCAAACTGACATTTTTGGCCTCGGTTTGGTCATCGTGTCCCTTGCCTTAGCTTCTGCCAGAATCAAGCAAATGAAGTGAGTTTGGTACCAAATGATAGCTAAGACATTGTTTAACAATTTGCTTTCTCATTTTTGCAAATTTTGCTCTGTGGCAATTTTTATGGCAAAAATTGCAATTTTTGCAAAATTTTGAGAAATTAGAAAATCTGTGTTTAAGTCTTCGCCATTTCTAGTAGTCCCTTTTTGAAACTCGGGTTTCCAATGCCAAAAGCGATGGGCTTTTATATGATGTGAAGACCTAGTACACACGCTTCTACGTAGCCGGGAAATAAGCAATTTTTTCCAGTAAAACCCAAATTTTACCAAAAATCCATATTTGAATCAGCACAGTATGCAGCAGTAACGGTTGTTTGCAATAAATAATTGTAAATTAGAAAAAGAAAACGAAATACTTGATGGTTCAGAAGCTTTCAATTCCTTTGACCCAGGTTTGCTTATCAAAATATGCAAAAAACCAAAAAAATGTCCCCCAAAAATGATAAGCTAATTATGCATGTCCACCTTGAGTACCACTGACGTCGTGGGAGACCCATACTGGTAGTAATAACTTCTTAGACGGTAAGCTACCAGAAAATATGCATATCATCAGAATTTTCAAAATTCGCAGTTTTAGTGATCCACGAATGCTGACAGTTGCTCACAGACATATTTATATACATAAAGGAAATTTTGGTTGGTTTGGAAAAGTATCTGATGGATTTTGAGAAATTTTTATTGATGCAGAGGAGATTTTGATAAATTTGGAAGTGGTTATTGCAGATTTGGTGATTTGGA
>JAQIXW010005491.1:0-10338 GCA_034700685.1 Willowsia buskii | reverse complement strand
AAACGGAGCTGGTACCGTGTGATAAGTTGGGACTCACACTAGGCTTTCCATTGGGATTTGCAGTAATTGTTCGCATATTAGAAAACAGCGTTGCTGCTGAGCTGGTAATTTTAGATCATAAAAATTAAAGCTAAACCACAGGGAGACCGAGAGTCGAGAGAATAAGCCAATCAAATATTACTATGTACTTTCATTTGTATTTCATGTAGTCAAATAAAATCGAAGTTGGTGATATAATGGATGAATTCAATGGAACCCCCGTGCGACATTTTTACGGCTCTAAGATTGAGAGCTTGTTTAAAAAATTCAAAAGGAAGCCATTTAAAATTACATTTATTAAAGTAAGATTTCGTTTTTATATGCCATGCTTTAGTTCAGGCTTTATTGAAAGTGAGTGATGCATTTATGCTGTCATTAAAGAACACGCTGTTTTAACTCTTAACAGAGCAAAGATCCAGATACCAGCCAGATATTTTTGCCAGCTATAAAACTTTACCGAATACTTGGGATGGACCCTGAATTACTTAACTATCCCGAACCCGCTTATCGAAGGCGCTCGAAATCTCTAGTCAATAGGGAATATGACCTGGGTTCAGAGATGGACGGTTGTGCAGATTGTGATATCAACAGGCAAGCCAAAACTAATGATGCAGATACAGATACAACTACACTCTCTAGAATTCAGGAGGAGCAGCTTATTGATGTGGAGATTGAGGGAGAAAATGCAATCTTGAGAAATCCAGAAAATGACGATGTCGTCAACTCCAGCTACTTGGATCTCCTATCATCTTTTGTAGATCCACAAGCATCATCTACTTTGGATTTACTCACGTCAGATATCCCTGACTTTATAGGCCAGGAAGGTGACACTCCAGCCCAGTTGATTTTAGAACCAAGTGAAAGCGGGGAAAGTGGGTCAAATTTAGAACGACCTTCAGGAAATATTCATTCTCCTGACCAAGATAATGCGCGTGACTTTGTTCAGGACAAGAAAAATGGTGAAGCATCTCAGTACTACGATGATTCTCATCCTTTTCTAGTTTAAAAGAATAATAAGCATTCAAGGTAACGCAAGTAGAGTAAGGCAGCCCGAGAAACCCTTAATATGAAGAGGTTAAGTATTAACTTCACAGTACTAATTTAAATTGTGTATGTATTTTAAATTGTGAGAATTAATCCAGTATTATAATAGTTCTCGTAAGTTTCAAAATTGGACGTACATTTTACTGTTTCAATATTAGCAACTTCAATAAATTCAAGTTTACTTGTTTTCGTTAATACGTTTACAGCAACATCATTGCGCTTACTGTATGAAAAGTGCTGTGTATGTTACATAAATATTTAGTACACTAAAATTGCATTTCGGATAAGTTGAAATCAAAACTTAATTTACTGTAAGGTTAACACTAGAACTACTCAACAATTCCTTCATACCACCACAAAATCAGTTTCTTTTCCTCTACTGGCACACATCAAGTGCAATTATGGCAAGCTTGAATATATAGGGTAACATTATTGGTAACTGTTGAATGAACACATCTACAACAAAAGTAGTAATGTCTAATGGGCGCTACTTATTCTTACACTCTATTCAAAGTCATTGCAGTTTTTAAATATTCATATACATGATATTGTAAATACTGGGAACAGACTAATACGTTGAAAGTAAATCTAGAACTCGATTGTTGACCAGCTCGTTCGCATCTTTTCCTAAATGATAATCAAAGTGATTCCACAAAGAGAAGTTGACAGGGGAATTCACCACAACATTGGGGAGCTCTTTAGCAAGCTTTTGTACATCCTGTTGATTCATTAAAAAAATATTTAGCAAACTTACTGCAGTTCATACACTAAAACAAATGTTAGAAAAGTTTAAAAGTCAACTTTCGGCTTACATCAGGATTCACAACAGCATCATTTGGCCCGTAAAATAAAGCCACGGGATTCTTGGTATTTTCGAGTGAATAGCGTGGTGGCGACGGATTTCCGTATATTAGTAAATTTTGCGAGATCCCGAAATCATACTGCTGAAATATCCCCGTATTAATTAACTGGGCAATATGGGACAACGTTCTTGTAGACGTCGGTGACGGTGTGTGGCTGTAGAAGAGTGGTATCTGAGTCTGAAATATTTTAGAGTATTTCAGGGTAATCATTTTGTTTTTATAGAAAGTGTGTTGAGAAGAATTGCTTTTAGTTTCGTAATAAAATCATTTCAAAACATGGCAGCTCTTACAACTTGAGTTTGAGGAACGTCCCATCCGGCATAAAGGAAATTAATGTTTGTACAGATTGTTTCCGCAATAAATGTATTTGAGCAGAAGAAGCTGCCCAAGGCATTGTAAATCTTTAATAGCCATGGAGGAAGAAACTCTCCATGAAGCAATGGTTCCAGCATTGGCTGTATAAAATCCAATAAAGGCATCGTTTTTAATAATTTTTATGGATAAATTACAGTAAAATCAATACGGTTATTGTGATGCAGTAAGTTTTTCTTGGTAAGAAAATATACATCATTATAATCACTTACAAAAACGAAGCTCTCCAATGGTGCAATCAATCTAGGAAATCCAGACATATGATTTATGTAAACCACAGGAGCAAGAGCTGTCATCAATTTGATCTTCTCAGTGTATTCTGGTCTCGTGGAACACATTATCCAAAACATGGATGTTCCCATTGAGAAGCCGACATAATGGAGTTTTGTCTGATTAGTTGTCTTCAGTGCATGATCGATTTCCGCTGGGACATCATACTTCCCCATCTCATGCATGCTAACAACGGAAGTAATATATATATATATATTCACTTATTTTGTATTTTTAAACAAACTAAGAAAGTGGATTTTGGATTATCTTGAGTTATCTGCGTCTGCACTATATATTGCATTAATAATGCATACCTAACTTAATGAAAGAGACTCGAGTACTTTGAATCTTACTACTTATATTCTGCAAAAAATACATGCATTTTTATGTTAAATCACTCTTGAATCGATATTCCATACAATTTAATCATTGAACATGATAATCTACTCTGGAATATTCGTGAGAAAATCTATGATTGATGATTGATTGTTGCCTTTGCAAGATAAAAATGTGGTACAGCCTATTGTTTTTTTTTCAAGATGCATATTATTGAATTATTGCATACCGTATACGGTACCTAGTGTGAATAGTTAATAATATTGCATAACGATTTAAATCCTACGCAAATAACGCATGAATTTGTTTACGAAACTTCAAAAAGCTTTATCGACGAGCGTAATCTTAGGTCAATGTAAAACCACAAATAAATATTGGAGCAAGAAAGACATTGAGAAATTCAACTTACCTAAATTCCCAAAATCCTCGGTTCCCCACGGTCATCATGAGATGTTCTCTTGAGTAGGCGTTCCCTCGAGCATTCCCTAATAATAATAATAATTCTTTATCCGATTTGGTTCCCACTAGAGAAGTGGCACATTACACCAACCACATGAAATATAAGTTAAATTAAACAGTTTACCTAGCCAAACATCATAGCCAGAATCAGCCAGTCTAAGAGCTGTATAGAAAATGAAAGTGTCATGATTAAAAACGATGTAAATACTAATAGAGCAGTACTTTTTACATTTGATAAGAAAGCTTGCATTGTTACATGGAGAATGTGCACCCCTTACCCAATAATCTATCGGGCTTATTCATAAACCATTCGAATGAAGATGCAAACAGTCCATGTTGCAGATAGACAACCGGTCTCTCCCTAGTTCCTTTGTTGGCTTCATTTTTCCCATGGGGAATGCGATGCATTGTGAGAACATATCCGTCGTCGGTCGTCACTTTATGACTTTCCGCTGGATATCCATAACTTTTGATTACCTGCGGCTACAACACAAAGACACACGCCTTCAAGCTTAAAGTATACTCCATATAAATCTATTAACTGCACACATGAATCTAAAAGTACAAAGCACTATAATCAGCTACTACAACTACAGCATAACTAACATGACTATAGGTAATTACACTCATATGAAATATAATGTACCGTGGTTTGAAAGGTAGCAGGATTGTTAATTTTCCTTGTCAAAGAACTTTTCACACTTAAAATATCAGTCATTGGCTGACTTGAGGAACTGAAAAATTGACTTAGGATGCCCAACTGTGCATCACACACATGAGCAAATAACGAAACACTGACAAACACAGAAAACAACGCTACGGAAGACGATGTAATACCACCAGAGATCATCTTTTACACGTGCGTGAGTGTTAAAGATTTCAAGTCGCCGATGGGATCTGTCCGGCAACAGCAGACCTGCGAAGGAATACATGAGCTTGTGTTTATGAATATAGGTCAAGTTTGAAGGGGAGAAAACGCATCTCAATCTCAAAAGTTCCAAATTTTTAAACCAAGTTTAACTACAGGGCACTACTCTTAAGAAAACGGCTTGAAAAAAGTAGGTTAGTTGCAGAAAGAATGTTTACACGTTAACTTCTAAACTGGTAATGATTTAGTTTGTCTAATTAGCAAGGAAAATAAGACTTATGACAATGAGCAGAAACGAATAGGAAACTTATAGTAAATATTGAGAAGATCGCAGAGATCATCAAGAAGTGAACTTAAGGGATTTCAAGGTAAAGCTAACTGAATTGAAGTTCACCTCGTGCATTTGCCACAGGGCAAGAATACTAAAATGTGTAGATTTTTAACAATCGCCTGATCTACAAGCAGTAGCACTGAATGTCACGAACACGCCGTACAAATAACAATGCTCAATGCATGAATGAAATTGCAAGTGAGGTAAAGATGATCGATCTGTTACATAAGGCGTCCTGTCGTATTAGTAAATGACCATCGGTAGGTTACACACTCCTTAACAAACAATTAAGGTGTAAAAGCACTTATCATTTTTACACATATTATGTATGCAGCTAACTTTTATTTTTAAAATTGAAGGTTTATGAAAATATATCGAAAATATTTCGGAATTACTTCATGCAGAGAAAGAAAAAACTGATTGTTTATCAACTTTATGCATTTGTGTCGATCTATTTTTTGTACAAATCTCAAATCTTTATATGAGCTATTGAGCTAGACACTGTTTTTGACTGAAAAACTCTTGCTTCTATGTACTGTCAGAGGATCAGAAACTACTAATGAGCCCCGAGGAGATTGATCCAGTGAGTTTTATGGTTTTGCCTTTGTACATTTCTTTTCCAGAGATTTGTACAGATTTCTTCCATTATGCAGAGTAGATATAGTCATCAATTTGTACAATGAACAATTAGCAGGATAAAAAGGTTATGAAATCCAGATGAAGAAAGACGAGTTTAATAGTAAACAAGGTGGAATAGCAAAATATTTTTGTAAATCAATCTTTTCATACATACTTGTTGTAATTGACGTACATTAAAGTATTATAAAGATATATAATATAGCGTGCGAATATTTCTGGTCTTCCTTGTCTGTCTTTTTTTTCTATTGCAAAACTTGAAATGATTTAGTCAATCATTGCTTTCTGTATCATCATAAAATGCGTATGTAATTAATACTGGCGTGGTTTTTATCTGTGAGTGGCTTGGGAGGAGACTGGAAATAATAATAATACTATAAGGGTACATTTGATGTTTGGACTTAAAGGATCCATTTTGAGAGGTAATAGAATGTACGTGTGTTCATACGCAATATGCGGAAAGTAAAGTAGAACAGGTGCTGAAAGTTGTTGTTCTAATGTAAAGTCTTTAGAATAATAGAAAATGACACGACAGCTTTTCTCTGTATTATCTAGCCATCAGTCATGGCCATCCATTCAGAACCAGTGAAATCCCTAGTCCTTCGTAAACACCCAAAATCTATTGAAATTTTCTATGCATTGTTTGTCTGCGACTTGTTATACTCATATTGCTCGGTTCGTAGTCGTGACTTAAAAGTTACAAGCTATCAAAGTGAATGTCTTCCTCTAGTTCAATAAAGCATTTTTATTAATACACTTTGCTGCAACATACAAGAGGCTCTACAGTTTTTAACGGGTATTGTTACGTAATTCTAATAATTGTTAAAATCCCAGGGGTCTGACAAAAGAAGACATGATCTTCAATAATCAATTCACTTCATTGCACAGCGTGAGTAACAATGCGTTTTTCTTTGCCAATTGGTAACATTAGTAGAATAGATAACAGAACATAGTCCAAGAAGTAAAATAGCTTAAGCTGACCTTGCCTTGCAAGCATTTGTTGCATAAAATATTTATTCTAAAAAAATCATTTTACAGAAAAAAAGCTCATGCTACACAATAATAAAATGATTTTACAGTGAGAATATAAGTACGCATTATGTTAGGAGTATCTATCCATATCCATGTTTGTAACAAAGACAATTTTTCAGTTTTGATTTGTCATCGTCCATCGTAAATATTTTGAAAGGTGATTTTTTGACCGTGCATGTGTAATTACTCTACCAAGATGTATAAAATAAAATTGGCCATTTACTTCTGTTCTTATGTGACGATTCATGCCCTTACTGACTTACCCCACAACCTAGCAAAAATGACCATAACGTTCTAGGCTTCTACTCTTCAGTGCGGCCACTTTATTAATTGTTAGTTTGTCAGTCTTATTATTGTTATAAGTCCATTTAATATCAAAGCCATACCACTCAATATCATGCAGACCAAGCTGACTATGTTGTCAACTATTTATTGGTAAAAAAACACGCTGTACGAAACAAGTTCCTTATTTACGAATTCTAAAGACTTGCATAATCACTGCTTGCTGTCCTCTCGTTTTCTTCGGTTAACAATGTGGTTGGTTACCTGTGGGTGATTCAATGATAACATGTAGTAGTAGTAGTAGTCCTCTCAAGTCACATCATGATGGTCTGTGCAGATCTCAACAGATATCCATTTCACAATCACCAGATACATGCGTATGCACATCAAACAACCAAAATGCAATGTCAAGTTTCTGCGTGAATGGGACAGTCACTTTGAATAGGTAATTAGAAATACATGCATGTAGAAAAAGGGCTCCTCATTGGACGTCCTTAAATATTTAATCAGTGAGTCAATTGAATATATACTACATTCGCAATTTGCAATGCCAACTTGTTCTATTAATACAGCGATTGCGCTACTGCTGTACGTTATTGCGCTATGCATGTCTGTTAATTTTTAAGTTACATATCATCGCTCACCTTTACCTTCAATATTTTAATGCTTTTTTAACAGTGTAGATTTGAACTTATTAAATTCTTGACGAACCGACATTTTGTCCGTGGTAATAACAAATTATAATTATGATTGCTAAACAATCAGTTTCAGCTCAGGATAACAGGTAAATAGCAAGGCGGAAAATGTGGTGTGGGTTGCCCCAATCAATGACACATGATTTTCTTTTATCGCCTGTAACGTAACACGAACATTATTGTGTCTAAACACATATTCTTCATTAACAATGCGTTTTATTTCATTCGAAAAAAGGTACAAGGTTTAATCGGTGCTTCAGAGAAGGATTTTTTACTTCAACAGTCTTTACTCAATCATATCGATAACAAAATGGATACTTAGGAATTACTTCAGCTTGATGAGGTTGGCTCTTCATCTTCTTGAATATTCCACAGATAAGCAATATTAGCAACAGCATTTCTTTATACAAGTGCACGGAAGGCAAAGAATTTCTTTGACACAAGTACAAAACAAATACGCAATGAGACAAGATAATATCACTAGAGCTGCCAGACACCCGAGGATAATCCAAACCCAGTCCATTGTACTTAGTCCATCTCTAGATTTTGATTCAAAGAAAAGAAAAGAAATTATATCGTGACTAGTTTTTTTAGTTTTTTAAAACATCTAGTTTACTTACTTGTCGTCTTTCTCGTCGGAACTCGCTAGTGGTGCAATTAGAGAACCATCCCGGTTTTGGGTAGCATGTGAAACTGATTGTGCAAGGTTAATATTTCTGGCGGTTGTAGCAAGTATGTTAAGGACTACAACCACTACGGTTAGAAAAAACGATTTTGATAGAATGTACATGTTAAACTTGTAATAATAATACCGTTTAATAAGCAAATAACAAAGCAATTAATTAAAATTTATTAAAAAGTTTTAGTCAGCAACTAGTAATTTAATTGATGACGAATCGAAAATGACAAAAACATGTGAAGATGCAACCATATATTTGAGTAATATAATGTGTAAAACATATAAATGTCTCTCTTATCATATCAGTGCTTAGGCTTATCAGTAAAATATGCCACTTGCGTGGTATTCATTTCACCTTTCCCTGAAGATAATGACTCGAATGTAGATATACCTGTCAAATATTATGTTATGACCAATGCGGGTGGATATGCGTCACTCACTACTACAAACAATGCAAACATGCAATGATAAATTAAATGATTCAGGATGTAAATACTTCATTCAAAAACTTGTCCCGTGTTTTAGGGGTTGACATTACCACAAAATATACTGAGAAAAGTAATACAGGAAAAGGTGACAAAAATCATAAGCCGCAATTAATTGCAAAACTGAGAAAGTGTATGAAGTAGCACCGCATGCATGTTTCATAAAGATAAATGTTTGAAATAATTGTACAGTATAGCTCAATTGTGATACTTTATATAATGCAAAATATTTTGTACTTTAATTTATTATCATTTGTGCATTAATTTGCAATTTAAATCCTTAAAAGAATTTGCTTGCACTTGTAAAAAAACGATGTTGCAAATATAGTAATACATCCATGGTACAGCCAAATTAGTTTCAATATATTATTTTTTGAAATCATCTAAGCCAATGTGCTTTCTAATATTATCAAGGGGTAAATCATACACCCTTTGAACAGGTACTTGCAGTGCTTCCAGCTCATTGTTTTGAACATGATTGAATTGCATTTTAGCAAAATCTGTTATGTCAGAGACAGAAACCACCCATTCTTCAACAAACATTTTCAGTGCAGGTCCTCGAATACCAAGTTGAATGGCACGCCTCTCCAATTTGTTTCCGTGCGGATCATGATCTGGATCCCACTGAATTCTAACATCATCATCACCAAATTCACTTGTATGACTGACTTCTGCAGTCATATCCCCTCCACGTCTTTTGCAGAGTTCCAAGAGTTTCTGGAATCCTTCCTCAGTAACTTGAATGGCAAGGATGTGCTCTTGATTTGCTTTGCTTGCCCATCCAGAACGGTACATCATCCAAAGAAAATTCGGTTTTATCCAGGTCATACGATCCATGGAAAATTCAGGACATCCTTTGAAAGTTTTGTTTGTCGACACCCAATTCGCAATGCTAGGCTTATAAGCTTGATAAACTATCACGTTACCATTCTTGTGAGACGTCAGAATATGTTTCCCGTTTGAGGGCCACACCGAGTTTGCAAAGGTATAAAGTTCCGTTTCAAATGGAAGCTCCATATTCATTGTGACATTTAAATAAAGTGTAGATCTAGTTCCCTTAAGTAACTTGTTGCCGGAAAAACTAAACGTAAAATAAGTCGTTTTGTTTCGTTTTCCTGTTTTAAAATTTGCAGCTCTCCTTCTTACAGGCTAACATCATCATGACGTCATCCCGCCATAGGCAATTTTTAACATCAACTAAATGTAGAGTAAACTCAGCATACATGGTATTTCGTATCATCATCATGCATGTAGTAAACGTAACGTTGAATTATAAGTAAAATAGTAAACGTATAATGCTTTCGAGACTGGTTTACTCATACATATGGTATGCCATGTGCTGTTCTATTGCATGTTACGATTACGTACGTACCACATTCCATCATGCAGGCAGACTGATAGACACAATTTAAAACGTAATGAATATGAGAGAACGGTCTCTATCGACAGATCCTCTTGGGCAAATACATCAATGACAGGGAAAGCTATCTTATGCATCAGTTTATTTATTTCAATCGAGAATAATCTCTGTCAGACAGGCTTTGCATTATACCTGTGTGAATTGGATATAAACTCCATGAAATCTTGCCTAATAAAACCCTACCCTTTTGAATAAAAATCAGAGACTACCAATTTGGTATAATAGAATGAAGGAATTGAAAGAATCACATTTTTTCATGCGTAAATAAATACATTCAATTACGCTGTCCAGTGTTACTCGAATGCATTTTTTTCATGATCATTATGAGATACTTGTATTTTTCAAACAATTAAATTAAGCTGCTAAATCAAATGGTAGAATATATATATATTTGCTTGATTTCTATAATCTTTGTTTGTGTGACCTTGTACAGAGTTAGAGTTCAAAATGCAAAATAAGTTAGCAGTAAGTAACATACTGAATTTTAAGTGAACAATATGTAGGAGAGTGACTTTTATTCATAATAA
>JAQIXW010005490.1:0-10339 GCA_034700685.1 Willowsia buskii | reverse complement strand
GTAGTAATAAATTTGGAGCATTATTTGATGCATAAAAGTAATAGTTATTCGAAAGTTAAAAATAAATTTATTTGGCTATATCCAACATAATTCATACGTGCATAGTACATCCTTGGTTCAACTTTTGAATGAAAGGCTCAAATACTATATTTTTTATTACCATGAAGTTCAGAACTTACTTTGAGCCCGCCACTGTCGTTTGCAAATAAAGTAATCCGTTCACTGAACTAAAAGTAAACTATTGCGTAACAAAAAATCATTATTTTTGTGCGGTTTATGTTTTATGACATGCATGTAAAAGCCATCATATCACTCCATGACTTCTTGGATCAAGGTCTTAATTATCTAACAGAGCATGATAGTATCTATATTGCTAACAACTAAAATAATTAGATGTACGTATCTTGAGAAAAACTGACAAAAGTTGCGTGTGCATCTATCTTCATTAAAATCGTTCCAAAATAGTTTTCATTAAGCAATCAGTAGCATGTGCATTTGTTTGGTCTTGAGTTAATCTTGAACTTGTACGATATCATGGGCGATACGATGTTGATGTTCTTGTGCAAAACTAAAGCCTTTATCTATACCAAATGCAGCTAACAAGTAATTATTCTATGGCCCTCTATAGATTATTGCTTCACTTTTTATGAACTGCTGCGCACCTAAATGTACAGAAGGTGAACATAAAATAATTAATTCAAAGAAGCCGTGCATTGATCTATGCAAAACGAATTTCGACTCTAGGACTCTTTTAGAGGGCAAATATCATACGCTTAAAAGCACAATATACTAGATTTAAAATTAAAGACCGGCTTTAATAATTTTCGTTTGACATGATATTATGTTGAAAAGATTAAGATTTTATTGTGTTTAAAAGAGTGTGGCTAATTTCACAGTTTGTAACTCTGTCACTGTCATTACCATTCTTTTGGTTTGGTGCTGAACTGCTTGAATATGAAGAATAAAATCTTCCTTGCATAGTCAATTCTTTTTTTCTGTTGCAGAAAATTTGGTGCTTTGATTCTGAAAATTAAAGAATTAGGCTGTAGTCAGAAAGGTCACCTTGAACATGTTTACTCCATTATGAAGCACATTTTCAGCAATTTAACACGCAATGCAAGTCTCTGTAACGTTGCCAGGAAGGGTCCGGTCGGTCGATAAATGGGTGTAATTTTGAAGAAATTAACTTTGTAGAACAACAGTGACCCAAGGGTACGGAATTCAGTATTGAAATGCATCATTTGTTACAGTAATAGCAACTGCCAATATCGAGCAAATAAAAGGCTAATGTTAACCTTGTCAGCGTTGGCTAATAATATCATGTTGGCACAATGTGGTGGGGGTTGTTGTGGAAGGTCAAGGGGTAACAAGAAGTCAAATGACTTAATTAGGTGAGAAAACGATAGATTAATTAGATGAAATGAGAAATGTCATGTTGTGTACATCTTAACTTGTGGATCACAAATCAATGCAACTTATACAAATACGCTTGATTCTTATATAAAAAGAACGTATGTAGAGGTAAAATACATACTTCTCTCCTTAACAAAATGACTTAAACGTTCTGTATAGATAAGTAAATAAAAGGACTAATTGCATTCTCTAAACGATTATTGCATTTAAGTATGCACCACAATTTTGCATTGAAACGAAGACGTTTTTTAATCTGTTTAATCAAAGATAGCAAATATTCCAAGTTAATTTTTATATGCAATATCAAATATATTTCACGCTTAAAACAGGATATCGAATGCATTCAACAGACCTAAAAGGAACAATGAAAGATAACTACCTATCTGGTAATGGAAAAGCCTTGCCTTGTCATCGGTTGGTTTAGTTCCATACATGCTGCAAAAGATAAAAACTACCATAAGACACATGACTAATAATAATATCCATCAGATTAAACCACCGAAATTACTATGATCATAGAGCCTCAAATACATAGTCGATTAAATTGTAAGGACGTAATGCATCACGTAATCCTGTAAGTGTATAATCGTTTGAACCTAATGTAGAAACACCCCATCGATAATTCATTGTTCCGGTTTTCGTGGCAGAAGTAAAGTGCTTCTTTATCATTGTAGGTTTCATCCTATACTATGCTTGCTAATTGGAAAAAGTTCAGATGTTCCCATTAGTATAAAGCATTATTGGTGGAAACCATTTCCATCGCAGGATGATTGATAAACTGGGTCTTGGAATGTATATAACTGTACTTGTAGTTCAGTTCAAGAGGTCAACTGATATGTGATCCTTTTGGGTAGAAATTCCTCCGTATAATATGTACATTGTTCAACGCTCAATTCAACATAAACTGATAAAATAATATATAGTACAGTACTGCAAATATTTAGCACTTATGGGTTATGAATTAACTGACGTGTAAAGTGTAGACAGGAGTTTCATGGATGAGCAGTGTCCCTTGACTAGTGTTCGTTGAAAGTTAAACCAGATACAAGCTTGACAATTAAGCACACTTCATGATTGCATTTTTAATTGTTGTAACAGAGCAAAGTATTGCTTTAACTTAAATAGCAATAAATCGTGTAGCTCATAATACATGGTGAAACAGCTATGAAGGAATAGAAAGTGCATACTTTTTTATTCATAATGTTTTATGTGCTCCATTTTTTCATGTGATATTTTAGATGACATATTAAGATCGTCAGTTGTTGCATCAAACTTAATGTGCATAAAGTTATAGGATTTATTCCAAATAAACCCTAATTATAGTCAAACGCCTCGGTTTTGCTTTGTTTTGTTCTATTAGTAGAGTTAGAAAACGTAACATGATTACTCGAAAGTAGAGATGCAAATCAATTTTTATCTCAAATAAGGATGCAATATAGGTATAGCGTGAAGGGAGGATGGTCACTACACAATTTTTCGCAATTTTTTTCATGCTCATTTACTATAAGTAAGTGCTAATTGTTACGCTGTATTCTACTAGGCATTCAGAATTGTGATTTTGTTAGCTTTCATGACAGTGGTCACTTATTCACTTCATAGCATTTTCGTAAGATCAACTTTTGCTTATTATGTTCTAACCTACTCTTATCCATCATGCATATTATTATTGAGTAAATCTAGATTATCTATTCACAACCATAACTCATTATTATATTCACCCTAAACCTTGATTTAAATCATTACGAAATATTTACTTGAATGGTATTTGTCTAGCTAGTTAGCTGAAAACTTAGAACCAGTCAGTGAGAGGGATACCTACGATTATAACCACATGATACTAAGCACAAGCAAGCACACTTTCTGATATGACAAAACCAACCGGTCTCTTTTTTGTCCTTTTGGAATTGGATAGTTTGAACTTTCAAGTGAAATGAACAAAGTGATTTGGTTTCAAAGGTGCAACGAACGCTTACAACTAAAGTTTTCTTGCTTGTTTCAACTCTCCAAGCTCTCTATAGGACCTTTTTTAAACTGTGACTGTGATTAGTGTTCGATTTGGAAAATCGCATGAAATCGACAGAATAATTTAAATCACATATAGTTTCATTATCAGAGCAATGTGCATTAAGGGTAAATAAAATGGGAATTTCAAACTTAACACCGTAATACCTTAAAATATATGATTTTTCATGAAATTCCTAGATCAATATTTACTATAGTTAATGGCAATTAAAAAGATAAACATTATCTTGTGTCAGTTAACTTTAAAAAGTAATTTTTATAACACTCTCTTTAAACTATCAACATTTTACATTTGCATTTCAGGAGCCTTCTTTTTAAACTGAAAATAGGACCAAAAGGAAAGAACAAAGCATAAAGCTGCAAAAACTCAATTGCATAAAACCAAAAGCCATTCAGCCCGGGCTGTGGTTGTGATTTAGTTATGTTTTGAGATATACAACCCGTGGGGACACGACAGATAAAACGGAATCATGACAATAAACACTAAAGCTGGAACTGTCGCCGGAATAGCGGCAGCCACCACAACCCTTTCCATGTTTTTCACTACGCTGACATCAGCCACGACGGCATCCCTCCTCACTGTCTTCACTGCGGTCCTTTTCGACAACAGGGGAAAAATTGGCAGTTCTGTCCATGCCAAATCCATAGAAAAGTACCTTTCCATCTTCCAAAAGCATCTCAGCACCCTCAGTTGGAAGATGCAACGAGGATATATGCACCTGGAGGATGCCTTCCTTTTTGTGTTCACTGCCACGTGGCTGTTTTTGGCTGGCTTGCCGTACGGAATGCTTCTCTTTTGGAGATGGGCTAACCTCCTATATCTTCGAATTCGTTGGGGACTACTAACAGATCTTGTGGATGGGTATGACATCATTGGAACAATTGATGAGCCAACATCCAAGCAAGTCATCATGTCCCTGAAGATCCTGAAGACTCCATTTACAATAGAAGATCTTCGGTCTCGATGTGAAAAAACCGTCAGCAGAAGGGATGAACGCGGAAGGCTCGTATTTCCCAAATTTTTCCAATATTTGGACATGATCGGGGGCTACTATTGCTGGAAACCTGCCAAGTTTGATATGAATCATCACGTGAGAATCATGGACGGAGTGGACCCTGAGAAGATTATGGACGAATCTGAAGTTATGGACTTGTTATCACATTATGCAAACAAACAGTTTGCAGCTGAAAGAGCCCCTTGGGAAATTCTCATCATCCCCAAGTTCCGGTATAACAAAGACGTAGCTACAACTGATAAAACTGACCAGTTTGGAATGGTCATCAGAATTCATCATGGAATGGGAGATGGTTTTTCGTTGATGAAACTCATAATGAGAGACATGGCTGGAGAGGACCCTGATAAATACACGCCACCGATTAAGAATCTGGGCAAACCATGGCCGTGGTGGTATCGTATTTTTGCCTTCTTTTACATCCTATATTATAGTCCACGATGCTTCTACAAGGAGATGAGCTGGAAAGATTCAAATCCTCTACACAATGCATTGACAAAGCTGACAGGAGAAAAGTTTATTGTTTGGTCGGAGCAGATCAACGTAAAATGGTTGAAAGAACTGAAAACTGAGATGAAAGTTGGAATGAATACAATGTTGTTTGGTGCCGTTGGTGGGGCACTGCGCTCCTATATTTTGGAACAGGTATTATTGTATTGCATTCATATTTCACATGAAGTTTCTTGCGGATAGAAATTCTTTTTACTTTGATATATTTTTTTCTTCTCTTTTAAGGAGCACGGGTCAAGTAAACTACCCTCTGAGATAACTGCCCTTATTCCAGCACCTGCTCCAAATCATCCCAATGATAGAATGACAAATAAATTTGCAGTAGTTTTATATCCGTTGGAATCAAAGAGCAGCGATCCACGCGTTCGCTGTGCAGCAATTGACAAGGCTGGAAAAGAAATAGCTATTTCACCTGAACCCCATGTCAATCTTTTCCTGACCCAGTTAATTGGGGTGGCACCGGCTGTATTTTCGAAATTCTTTATTTACAATACTCAATCAACGGTGGTAATTTCTAATCTGCCAGGACCCGATCGTTACATTAACATTTGGGATAAGCCTCTTGTTGAAACAATGTTCTGGTTGCCGAATGTTGGACATTCTGGTACTATTGAGTGAATTAATTCCATAATATGTGTAAATATGCATTCTTTTGTTCGATGCAATCCTTTAAATGCATGCATTGTGTATGTTATATGTGTGTGGGTTTGCAGGTTTATCCGTGTCCTTCCTGTCATACAGAGATACTATAAGAATTGGTATGACAGTTGATAGGGGCGTCGTTCCTGAAGGAAAGCAGGGAGCTAGACATCTCATTAATTTGACAGTTCGAGAGTTGGAGAAAATGGCGCGATTGGTTGGCGTCAATCACAAAGGACATGGGATCAGTGACGATTTATTATTTGAACCTGGAGTACGTCGACACAACTCGGAGGATGAGCTGGAGGAGCTTTTGCTTCCAGATTCATCGCCATTGCTTTCAAGTAAAAGGAGGTGGCGAAGCAAAAATAAAGCTTTCAAAGATAATGACTCAACCTCTTCCTCCTCAGAGGACTATGGGTACGCAGATGAGGAAAGTTTGGAGGACGAAGATGAATACTCTGAGAGTACACTTTCACCAGAGCAATTGCATAATGCTCAATCAGAAAACGCTGATGGGAAAGTTCTTCTAGAGCAAACTGCACTGAATAGTATAAGGTCGCGTTTAAGCGTACGTAACAAAATGGAAGAAACGTGAATTTTAATGAAGTATTTTTATTGCTATTAACTATTTGTATCTTGTTTAAGAAATGGCACAGGGGCTTATTGCTTATGTTATATTCGATTTTTATTGTTGCATAAAACATTGCAACGATGTTTTTACTTAAGAACTCCTAATACCACATTTACTTGCATTATAAGTATTATTATTACCTAGTATTACTGTGTCTACATAAAATAAGCTTGTACCCCTTTTCTGTGAATACATAATTTTACATGCGTACTATTTGCATTTGTCTGTAAAAATGTGATAAATAAAGGTATATCCTTCCGATCAAAAGCCAAAGCATTTGAAATAATATATACATATCATATAGATGGGAGAAGAACTTGATATGGAAGCATTTGCCAATATGAAAAAAAATCATCATTCCGAATGAGGGATTCTTAAAATTATTAGTAGTACCGAGTATACTATGTATTTTAATTCACGTCATTTACTTGATGATGGTGACAAACACAGTCGCTTTGAGTGCACATCAAAAAATGTTTTAAATAATGATGCGAAGCAGAGTGCATTGATGTAATTATTTTAACCAAACGGGTGTTATAAAATCTATGATGGATTTATAACCGTATGACGTTTGGATTGTGATTTTGCAATGATAAGGATTTTTAATATTACAAACTAAACCCCAAGCCAGGAGTTCAATTAATTAAATATATTCATGATGCTGGAATCTGGATAGGGTACACCGTACTAGAGCTCGCCAAGAGTAATCATTTATTACACTGTCCAGGACCAGATTGAAACCATGCCAGGTAAAGTACTCGGTGCTCGAATCTGAGTAAATTAAAAGGCTCTGCAACTTGCACCGCTGTGTGCTATGCATGTTTCGATTAAATAAACTGTGACCACTTTGTTTTGTCGAAACTTCACCATCACCATTTCAATATCATTTCATGCAACTTTATGGTTTATTTTCCAAACCAGAGAAAAACTGATCAAATGATTAATACATCTGAGACCCATTTACTTTACGTTACCTTGAAATATATAACGCAACAAATCTGCATTTTCACAAAAACACTG
This sequence comes from Willowsia buskii, assembly GCA_034700685.1. NCBI lineage: Eukaryota > Metazoa > Arthropoda > Collembola > Entomobryomorpha > Entomobryidae > Willowsia > Willowsia buskii. The sequence continues at coordinate 3,088 of JAQIXW010005490.1, read as the reverse complement.
TGTTGAACTTTCAATTTTTGGGCAATATTCTAATATTAGGCAGTATCATATTTTCAATCTTCATTAAAACCCTCCATCTCCAACCTTTTGTAAAACGGTCTTTGAACAATACAGTGTAGTGCAGCATTTAATGCGGTCACGTTCACGTTCATTGGATTTTTTCTTATCTATTGATCGTCAAAATGCCGGCATTATTTTGCCATCATAAACATGCTATACGCAGGCAGTTTTTTTATGAAAGATGATAAGTCTATACCCTTTTTACAACGATTTATTTTTAGTATCAATCAACTCAACGAAATGTATGCAGCAGGTACGACAATGAAGTGCAATTTAGTGAATGTCATTGTTAGGAGTGCATAGGCAACGTTGAGTGACTAATTCAAAACCGAGGCATGATTTTTTATGCGGACAACGACGGAATATAGCTCTAGTTTTTGTTGTCGTCGTTTGCTGATCAATTATTGAACGAATGTATGTATAGGTACAAATTATTATGTCATCGTCATCATAATAATGTGATTTTCTTGCACTAAAACTTCACTAAAAATCTATCTGAAAATTATTATTGCATCATCTAATATCAAGGGAAGTCTGAGAAAGCTCTTTAATGGAAGAAACTGCTTTTAAGATATATATACATTATGTGTCATATTTCTACGAATTATGGTTAAAGAAAATCAGCCTAATACTTTAAAAGACTGTCTTAAACTTGATTGATACTAATGTATATACCAAACCAAGTAAATAGGTACATTATAAAAATAAGATTTGGACCACAGGTCAACCGATCTGCTATCCCTCACGACAAAGTTCGTGTGCTGGTGATGAATATCTTTGAGCTTTACAATTTTTGAAAAACTTTAAACGGGGCAATTAGTTCATGCTTGTCAGAATTTGAAACAAAAAGCCTGAAAGCTTCAACCTTTACATAGACTATCATGGGCTAATGTGTTACTTGCGATCATTTAGTTGGTTTAAATTTTAGCAATCGTATTAAAAATATAAAAGAGTAAATTCTAAAAATATTCTTAAGCCTTATTTTGTTGAAATCACTTAAACACGAGACAAGCGATGAAGCACGTGTGGTGGTGGACTTTTTTGTTTCGAGTATTTGTCGTGAACTTAGGCAAGTAGGTATATGAGTATTATCAAAGAATTAAGTTCATAAAACTATATATTGTCTTTGTAGCCTACAAAGGAAAAAATAAAACAAAAGACCAGCAATATGAGATACAAATTTGTTTCGTCATGTTCAAAAATACCAAACCAAATGAAACCAACAGGCTTGTACATTATTACTTACCTATGTACATAATGTACTAATAAGGATAATTGATGCAGTATTAACGTGGATGTGATGTAGGTATATGTCAATCTAAAAGGGCTCATTCGGCTATGCGGCTGTTGCAAACTACTTTTTAAAATGGGTTAAAATTTAACTTTGTTTGTCTTTAGTCTTTGCATGGATTTCTTTCGATGGATATGCAATGTGCAATGAACCAAGTGCACCAATAAAGTTTTTTGCAAAACTGTAAACATTTTTTTTGCGAACTTACTACATGAATAGGAGTATTATAGTTTGAATGGCAATTTGCAATCTATTTTATTTTTTGCAACATTTTTGATATGTATGTATTATAATATAATTATATAGATTTTCATTCTTGGAAAAAAGTGCATGTGTGTGTAGCACCACCACTCAGTGCGTAAAATGAAAGGAAGGAATTGACCTTTAAAACTTGCTTGGATGCCGATTTGAATATGAAAAAGCTTGGGTTAGCGACAAAAACAGTATGAACGTCCGTTATGCAAGCAAATATGCAAGTCACAGTCACATGTTTGGCCATGCTTTAAAAATGCATATCATGATTTAATACTGTCATAAGACTTCTCTTTCCAAGTATTTAATTACACAAATTTCTTGCAGAATTATTATGGATGTAGTTTTGGAGGACCTAACGAAATTTCAGTCATATTCACTCGTATAACGTAGCTCTGTTCCGTTTTTTGCAAACATTCACTTTTTAAGTAGACTATTGTATGAAATCCACAAAAATTTGCGGCAGACAAAGCGCGACTTTGGTCGAAAACAGCGGAAAAAGTGTAGTTAGAAAAAGTTATGCAAGATATGTACCATTTAATCTGGCTGAGTGACTGATGCCTGATGTGATAAATAAGTGCGTGGGAACTTCACGTGCTGTCATCAAGGTAGGTAGGTAAGATGTAAATGTAAGTCAGCAAAAGTAGGAGGAGGAGGAACAATAAAAAAAGTATTCAAATTTTGCTCTATAAAATGTCCCTGTCGATAATAGTCGATATACGTTCGATAAATAAAATTACCTATACAGGCGTATATAGGGCCCTTTATCTATACATATAAGTACCTAAATATAACATTTTTATCGTCATCTTGAAAGTGTTTTGATAAGGGGTCGATTTTTAACCGTCGATTGATGCTTATTCATACCCCTACATAACCTATCTATGTGTATTTGCCGTTGTATGTAAGTAATTTTAATGCCAGTGCTGCCAAACTTCTAATAATCTTAATTATTTTTTAAAGATTAAACCAGAGAAAACACATGCAGGTATCAAGGGCCTTAGTGTGTGCATTAGGATAATTCCAACGTAAGCGTAGACCTGCAAGCTGTAAACATGATACAAATATCAGCGTCAGTGTCACTGGTTTCGCTCTGCGTCACCGTTTCAATGCGGTTATATAAAAAGGAATGCTTTGAAACATTTGGTCATTCAGTGTCAGTGTTCAGTGAAGTGGAGATAACACGACAAAAAGATTATAGTCAACTTGGCGGAAACGTACTAAAAAGTCAGAATCAATAAATTACCTCATACTTTGACAATTCTTCAGGAATCAAAATGATCAAACTGGTACTTTTTCGTTTGTTTGTACTCATATAATTCAAAAAATTAGGAGATTTAAAAAAGCTAAGCATGAATAGTTAAGCTTTAGTTCAATATAAGTTTTTATTCTTGTGTAGATCCTTCTCGCCGCTTTGTGCACTGTCGTTTACGCCAAGCATGGATATGGAGATTACGCTGTCCATTACGGTTTCACTGCTGGTGG
>JAQIXW010005489.1:0-10340 GCA_034700685.1 Willowsia buskii | reverse complement strand
AGCCACGTAAGCTCTCCCGGAGAGCATTTATGTCGTGAATGATTCTGTTATGACACGTAGTGTTCCTTCGGACTGCAATCACTGAAAGGTTTCTTACAAATATCATCCATTATCTACAATAATTTAATATTAGGTAGGTATTTCATGTTTATCAAGTTTTTACTGCGCAGGAAGACTTTTTCTTGAGATTTCACTTCAGAAATGTACATTCAAATTCAAATGCATGGCCCCTTGTCCCGTAGTTGTTGAGTTGAGCATGTGTATTTTTCTTGTTAAATTTGCATTGCATTCATTTTTGTAACATTGAACATCGCTTTTAATTTATTTACAGGAAAACTTGAGTTTTGCTGGCCTGCTTTATAACTTATCTAATCTCTACATGGAAGAATTGGAAAAAATTAAGCCAGTCAAATGGGAAGAATTCGGTGGCTTGATGACGAAACAGAATCTGGTCACTTGCTGCTGTAAAGTTTTGAAAGCAGTAAGTAAGCAGTGTTCTGTTACTTCATTGACGCTACATACACTACGCAGCAACACATCATAGAAGAAATAACATTCACAATGAGAACATCTTCCCATCATCATTTCTCTAAAGGATAATTTAAGAACTCAATAGAAATATTTAAGACAAAACGATTTGATTGGAGACATTGAAACTAGGCGAGGCTCACACAACATCGCAGTATTGAAGAAAGTGACGCACATGATTGTATCTGCATTTTTCATTTTCCTTCAAGCACAATTTCAAAGCAGGTAAAAACCTTCTTTTCATGCATGTAATTAAACAAGCTTAAAACATTATGCACTGAAGAAAGTGGACCATGCATTTGTCAATAATGGGGCGATACATTATGACATGATACCGAAAATGGGCTTCTTGGAGAATAAGCAGTCAATCCACTTTGCGCTTATTCAAAACGCTAACCAAGATGAGAAAAAAACTGGAGCAAGGAGTTTTATTGAAGAATATACTATGCATTATTTTTTATTCCATAAGAATATTTATTACAGCAACTGGTACAGTTGAATGAATAAGCAACAACGCCCGATGAAAATTTGCATAGGAAAGAGTGGAACACATACACAGATAAATTTCCAATGGCCTTCGAATTTCTATCCATTTGAGAACGAACCCCTCTATTAAAAATACATAAACGAAAGTCGCATTCATATCAATAGGTATCCAGGCTTGAGATAATTTTGATACCTGTTCATAATGGTGAACTAATCATCTATTCCTAGGAAAAACCTTGCATAAATACCTACCTCATAAACTAAAGCCAACAGAACAAGACTTAAACACACGTATTTTTCCATAATATCTTTGTTCTTCTCTCTAATTCCTGCATAGCGTGGACATACACAGCTCGGCTTTGGCTTACTTGGAATTGGAAACCATGAGTTTCATGAGTAAAGTCAAATTTTGTACAAATTGGAATGGACGCATTATTGCAGCTGCAATGCATCACCATTCAATCAAACATAACTAACACTCCTACAAAATGGCGTTTAAAGTTTCAACTGATTCTCTTCACTTCACTTCACTGAAGAGCGAGTCATTTTTTAACTAGCTTTAATTTAAGTACATATATCGCCTTTTCCTACACAAGTCAAAAGTAAAGTACCAGTTTTACAACATGTTTTCATAGGCACATAATATCTATTTGCAACTCTACAAGAAATGCTTAGACCTTTATGCATAGTTCTCATGATCTATACGTTATATGTAAATTATTAATTTACAGCGCAACCAATTCCACTAACTTTAAGATGTTTGAGATTTCATACTTAAGTATATGCACTTTATCTATCCCTTCAATAACTACTAGCATTGATTGCTACCTAGTCACTACAAAATAATAGTAAATCACAAAGCCAAATTTAGGTATCTACATCTCACCAATTCACCAAGAAAATCGAAAGACAAGAAGAGGCCATAAAACTTTGCAAAACTCACCTACGCTAGGAAAATCTTAGCAAGAGACCTCATGGGGCATTAAGATACAGTCGCATTACCCACAGATAACATAGGTAGTTATTCTCATCAAGTCAGTCAGTCCACCCATCAATCTACGCAAATAATGTACGCACAGCCCACAACAGCAGCAGCATTGACGTGAGAGTCTGCTCTCGTAGTAAAAATGAGCAGATGGCCAGAAAAACAATATCGCAACAATAAACAGCTCATATTTAACCAAGTGAACCGTGCATTTTGCAACTATATATTCATGTATGTAGAGAGAGAAGAGATATGCACACGTAATATTATTATGAGCAATAAAGTACAAGTACAGGTGCAGGTACATATTTACTGATTTTACCAGAGGAAAATCCACGTCAGCTTAAAAACTTGCACAAGAGCTCTGAGAGTGTATGCTTCTCTCATCAATAACTTGTGTGGTGATTTTTCTTCCCTTCTCTCAAATCTCAACAACTTCTTTTGTCAGTCTTTTTTCCACCACCACCACAAAAACAATGTGGTTTTCATTAGTTGCCTTTGTGTCCTCTCGGTAAACTGTGATTGCCCCTCTCTGTCTGGTCACTTTTGTTTTAGCACCTCTGAGGAAATCATAATTTTCCCAGTATGAGGTTGCATTTATAATTGGAGTTTCAATTTGGACATAGTTGTCATAAGGTTCATTGGAGATCGGATCGGATTACTTTTTAGATTCGAGGAGGATTCATTAATTAAACACAGGTAATTATGGCGTAATAAAATTTAATTCTCTGGTTTGTTAATAGCTGTAGCGGTTAAGGTTTCATGCAGATAATAGGCAATTACCGTTAAAGTGTGCGGCGTTGAAAATACATTCTCTGACATCGTTCATCTTTTATAGCTGTATTTGTCGGAATGACCAATTAGTTATTATTAGCAGTTTCAGAGGTGGTGTGTATGCTGACGAATAAATGTCTGTGAGTTGATAGATCAATGTATTGACGTTAGTTGGTAGTTAGTGTGTATGGAAGAGTTCCGAAGTAATTAGTATTGACAATTAAGATTAGAAGGATATCTAAGCTCCGCCTTCTTCTTTTCGTTGATGATGTAGATGGACGTGAGAAACGTGAACTTTGTCAAATATTTTTTTGTTGATGATTTTTGTGAAAGTGAAGACGAGACTTGCATGTTCACGCGAGACTAACAAAAGGTGGGCCTTAGTCAGAAACAGGTCCTGTGTGTGTCCTACGAATGCATGTGTGCGTACTATAGTAGTGTAGGCTGATGGTACCTTAATTGCCAATATAGGTACTGGTGCGAATGTGTGTGTGAGGCAAGTACCATTTGTGGTTTGTGCTGAGGAAAGGGTTTTTAATGGGATTAATCTTGAATAATAGCAGGGCTTAGTGAGCAAGAGTACATTTTTATATAGCTATTGATAGGAATTGCGTTGGGTTTTTTGTTTCCTTGTTTGATGCATATTGATGGAAATTGACTAATTAAGCTTAATGCGGAGCTAATTTAATATTTAACCAACAAGAAGAAGTGAAGTGAAAGATTTATTAGCAGGTGCAGTGGCCATTTTCAATTTTGTTTTATTGTTTGTTTGGTTAAATATATTGATAAAAACGATTTTGAACTAGTAAATGAACAGAATTGAAGGGATAATAATTTAATAACAGGTAATCATTAAATTATTTATGCACTATTATTCCGGATCGCTAAACAGTCGTTACACGCATGTTTCCTGTCTGGGTTTCAGTTAAACTTGGGCTTTTAAATTTTAAATCCTAATAAAGGTGAACGACTGGCCAAAAGAAGTGAGGAAAAATAAAATTTCAAAACAAATCATTGAAACGCTGAATTAAAAATTGAAGCCTTCAAGCTAGTTATATAATTTTCAGTAAATGTCTATTTATGGGTGATAAAGAGTGTGCTTCATAGGTATATTGTAAATTTTGTGTGGTTCAATTGTTCTGTTCCACGAGCACTACACTTTATAGTATTATGCGTATATAACATATTTTAAAATGTTGAATGCGTCCTTTTTTATTGCATTTATAGGGTTCGTGTCCAGTACACAGGTGCTCGAAAATGAGGCCCTTGTTAACATGCGGTCTCCTATTTTTATTTGTGTACGGGTGTGTGGCTCCACCAGTGACGGAATCAAAGAAAAAGAAACATGATAAGGAGAGCGCTGAAAACAACGAAATTGAAGATCAGGTATGTTGTACACCAAAAAAATTGCAGAATTCAGTGAGAACAATTAACAATTCAAGTTATGTATTACTGTATTGTATTGTACATTTCTAGGCCTTTGACGTTGAGTACAAGCGCTACCTCCAAGAAGTTGTGAATATTCTGGAGAAGGATGAAGACTTCAAGTCTCGGCTGGAAAAGGCCGATCCTGACGATATTAAAACAGGCAAAATTGCAAAAGACATTGAGTTTGTGAATCACAACGTTCGTTCCAAATTGGACGAGCTGAAGCGACAGGAATTGGAAAGACTTCGGCAAGCTGCAATGAGACAATACGAGCATGACAACGGGATTGATCGCAAGCACATGAAAATCCCGGCTCATCTTGATCCCAACAATCCTCACACATTCGAAGCAGAGGATCTTCGCAAATTGATTGTTCAAACGACAAAAGACTTGGAGGAAGCTGACCGCAAGCGGAAGGAGGAGTTCAAGGAGTACGAAATGCGGAAGGAGTTGGAGTATCAAGAACAGTTGAAGAGGATGGACGAAAAGAATCGTGAAGCTGCCGAGAAGGCACATCAAGATATGGTCCTGAAGCATAAAGAACACAAACCATTGCATCATCCTGGCTCCAAGCCACAGTTGGAGGAGGTCTGGGAAGAGCAAGATCATTTAAGTCCGGAAGACTTCAACCCCAAGACATTTTTCCATCTTCACGATTTAGATGGTAACGGCCATTGGGATGCGAACGAAGTCAAGGCCCTGTTTAAAAAGGAACTGGACAAAATGTATGATCCAAATGCACCCGAAGATGACATGAAGGAGAGAATGGAAGAGATGGAAAGGATGAGGGAACACGTCTTCAATGAAACTGATCAAAACAAGGACCAGTTGATCAGCTACCAGGAGTTCCTCGACCAAACCAAGAAGCAAGAGTTTGAAAGAGATGAGGGCTGGGAACCACTGGATCAACAGCGTGAGTACACCCCTGACGAATACCAGCAATATGCTAGGGCTCATGAAGATGAAATTCGAAGAATGATTGATCAAGGCTTGGTAAGATAACTTCCACATTTTATTTCTTTAAATAATTGCTTTTGTGTTTTGCCTTCTGTGTGTTTTTAGTTTATTTATTTATTTACTTATTTTTTTGCATGGTATTTGTATTATGCGACTTGTGTTTCGCACCTTTTTGTACGTTTTGTGTGTGTGACTTGCATAAATTGAGATCCCACCTGCACCACCTGGTTACGTACCTGTAATCCTTCCACCTGGTGCACAAGTACCCCATGGAGCACTACAAGCTCATCCCTCCCAACTAGCTGGCCATCATGGTGTAGATGGAGGGCATCATGTAATGTTTTTCGAACCAATTTTGCACGACGACTTATTGTCGTTCTCCCTGCTTTATTTTTTTAACATTTTTTGTTAACTATTTATTCATGTTTTTCTTCTATGCTCAGTTTCTAATATGTACCCATTGTTCAATTTCAGATGCCGCCTCCTGGAATGCACCCTAATGCAGCTCATCCAGGACAAGGATATCATCCTCAAGACCCTCAGCAAATGCAACATCTTCAAGCTCAACAACATGCTTACCAACAGCAACTTGCTGCCGCTCACGCGCAGCAAGCCCAGTTGCAGTATCAGCATGGTCAACAAGCTGCAGGTGGAGTACCTCAGCAACAATTACATCACCAGCCTCAGCAGCAGTTCCAACAACATCAACAACAACAGTTTCAACCACACCAACAGCAGCCACCAGTTTATCAGCAGCAGCAACAGCCTCAACACCAACAAGCACTTCCTTCCGGTCAGCAGCAGTTTAATAGCCATCCTAGTCCTCCTGTTGACAACCAGCATGTCCCACTTCAACACGATCCACAGCAACAGCATTATCAGCAAGTTGCCGGCAATCAACAGCAACTTCATCAAGTCGCTCCTTCCGCTCCTAGTGCAGTAGGTCAACAAGTTCCAGTGCAACAGCCACAGCAACATGCCATTCCCCAACAACAACAACCGAATCCAGGTGTTGCTGTTCCTGTGCAACAACAACAGCCTGTTCAACATCAACAACAGCAACCCGCTGCATCTCACTGACGACGACCAAAGATCTAGTTAAGAATATAAACAACTTCCCTTAGAAATATGCCGACGTATTTTATTTTTTTGAAAAAATATTGAGTCATATATGTATATCGTCTCCTTGTTAACGTTAGAATCTCTTTCATCCTCTCAGCATATTCTCTAATACTATCACTCACAAAACATCACAATTTTTCAATTTCATTGAATTATGCCCACTTCAACATTCCTCAGTCTTTGACCTTGACCCTCAATTATAACGAGTTATCCAAATCACTTTCTAAGAAATATTACAACAACCACCTTGATTTTTCTTGTTTTGGTGCTAAAAATATGTACATACTTATAAATGTATCTAATTCGCTGTTGTAAATTTTTAACGAGGGGCTACACTAATTGTCAGATAATCCAAAACCCAACAAATTTTCATATCACGTCTTTCCTCGTCCCCTCTCATTCTTTTGTCCTTATCAAAATAGAAAGAAAACCAGGTAATCAATGTCGCATTTACTACAAAAGAATATTATTATTAATATCGTAATTGTACTATTGTATGCTCGTCTGCATTTTTTTAAAAAGCAAGAAAAAAATTATGATGACTGACTTTCATCAGACTGTCTTTTTTAAATACTTTTAGCTTAATGATTTAGGTAATATAATGATAATTACTTTACAAAATACGCCACTGTAATTACTTTTGTTATTTTATAGAATGAATGCCGCAAGGAGTGCTTGTCAAAAAGTTTTATTTAAAGTTTTAAGATGCGTTTGGTCCAACCAAAGAAAACTTTAGTGAAATGTAATGTATTCGCTATTATGTGTCTAGCTTATCAATTTAATATATATATATATGTGCATGAACAATGCATTGCATCAATGTATTTTAATTATTGAATCACGCTGGTGGATTAATAGAAGTATATTTTAATTTGTCAAGAGAGAAGTAACAGGTAAGGTTTTGACCTACGTGACGTGATGATGACGATAATGTAGAAAAAATTGACAAAGTTCCTACATGGAACTGTAAGTATTCCCTTAAGGTTTGCTTGCGATGGGAGTATTGAGAGTGTGCTTGTGTCTATGTATAAAGTTTTTATTAGATTAAGAAAATAACTTGCATTAACTGTTTTACTGTTTAAAATTATCGTATGATTAGATATACACACAGGTATCTTGAGCTGCCTGTTTGATAAAAAGCAAAATTCAATATTCCCTTCCCACTTCATTTTTATCTGAGAACAAGTAAAAAAGAACAGCAAAACGTGATTTATAAATATTACGTACTGACTATTACTTTTGTCAAAGAATTTTACAAGATATAGATTTCATCGTGTTAGAATATAAAAATACCACGTATACCTTATAAATAAATCATCGTTGTAAGAAAATGACATAAGAAATGTTTGTATTGAAATGACTAAAGCAATCAAATTTTACTATTATACCTTTAATATGTATGTGTAAGATCTAAAGATAAAGATTCAAAAATCTCTTCTCAAACAATTTTCTTCTTCTGAGAGGAAGCGAAAAAAATAATTAAATAGAGACAACTCAAAACGGGCAAAGCAAATAAAAATACTTAAAAATTATGCAAAAAGACGTCAAAATGCTGATTAAGAGTTTTTTATCTAATTCACGAGTTTCTGATGAATACAGTTTTCATATTTTATTAAAGAAGATCGAAATGCAACCACAGTACAAAATTGCTTAATAGAAAAACATCTATAGGTTTTAGGTATTTATGCAGGTCTAAACAGTAAACATATTATGGTGTTTAGTTTATACTAACATAACATACAACATGATAATAATAATAAGGTATAGGCCAAGATAGATTTTATCTGAAAGTAGAACATTAAAAAGATCTCATACTTTACTCCACACTACCCTCTTCGGATTCGGCAATATTTGCCTTCAGAATCCGCAAGATATCTGGTGTTGGTCAAAATGGGATGTAAAGGCCCTCGCCTAACTTCACATTGATTCTGAGTATCCGATAAGCCCATATACGTTTTACCAATACCGCGTGATCTTCGCCTAGCCTTTAAGGGATCGTCATCAAACCGCAACCTAATTGCATCGACTCTGAACGCCACTTGTTGTCGCACCAGCTGATAAAGTGATTGTGCCGATCCTTTCATACCCAGATCCATGTAAAAAACTAAAATTAAATTAAATCATCATAATATTAAATACAAGCTTATCCATTAGAATTTAAATCCTATGAGTTAATCTTAATCGATTTTGTAGTTGAGTTATGAATTTAAATGTAGTCTCACCATCTGTAAAGTGCTCGCCCACGTATATCATTAAAAACATAATGACCCACCGCCGCATCTCCATTGTGACCCTCTTCCTGTACCTGTCTTTAAAACTTTACGATTTACAACAAAGTAAAAATAACTAACATAGAACTGCATAAATCAAATATCATATCTGATACCTCGCTTTCTCAAGCTCAGACAAAACGACTGACTTTTGAGTTATCGAGACTGACTAAACAACGATTCCCGTCATTCCCGACAAGACCAGGGCAAGTTAGATTTTAGAAGTAAAAAAGCCCAAACTGACAAATAAACCAAAATGGTAGAACCGAAAACTGGTGACAGGAGACAGGTTTTTACAAAAACAACTTGTTATTTACTTTTCAAGATGTTTTTATTTATTGAATTGCCTACTAACAGAAGGAACGACAAAATGGTGAACTTTGACAAAAATCTTACGGTATTTATACTACTTACCTTTTGGCGAAAAGTAACTACTATTTGAACATAAGTTCTAAAAATAGATTGAAATTGAAACAAAGAAAATCTAATATGAAATTGATAGGAACTATTACACAAATATCAACTAATATTTCCACCGGATGCTAATCTACAATATTTCATGAACAATATTTATTTGAAATTAAACTATTTTAATTTCTATTAATATTTAACACTTTAAATAAATATCCAAACTTTGTCTTCATTTCCATATCGGCACCAACAATATCAAAATACTCATAGTTACCAGCATACTCGAAAAGTTAGTGTTTGACCTACAGCATTTCTGTCATCAAATCAGCAGGGATCAAGACCTGCCCGATTCCCTACAAATGACATGACATGACATACATCACTAATGTATACGTTTGCCTATTTGTAAAAACTGATGTATTGCTTATGTCAGCCTCTTCGTCCATTTACCACAGCAAAACAAACCACTAGAAAAAACCTATCCGTCGGTGTACCTATCCACTCGTACAGAGATGCGATGATCTAAATAAATACATAATGGTTTTCATGGATCAAAAAATGATATGAAGTGTGATCGCATTATTCGCATTTCGCATTACTTGAATGATCGTCTTTGTTTCATTCCATCTTATTTAGCGTAGCGCATCGTAGCGTACTACAATACTTCCTAAGAAAGAGATTGATATAGGCATGGCGCGTCGGTCGATTGCAAAAATGCAAATAAGTGAAGAAGATTTAAATTTAAGTTGACAACAGCATAGCAGGTCTTGCAGTTTAGGAAGTTTATATTCAAGCATCAAATGAAGGTAGCATGATTTTGAAGTTAAGAAGCAGCATAATAAGGGAAAAGGGTGATAAAAGTGATAATATCGATATGACATTACCATTACCTAGATCAAAATCAGCAAAGTGTGTTAGTTTTAACTTATGCTAATTTGAATAAATATCACAGTCACATTTCTAGTTGTAGTGTTCATATAATGTATAATGATGAGACTGATGAAAGTACCGATGACAAAGTTTGTTTTTTGGACGAGACAAAGCTGAAGATAGGAATGCAACAGGAAATCGAGTGACAAATCTTTAAAATCTTTCATGAATATTAACTCCTGATTCTGCAATTTACGGATGTCTCTAACATGATTCATGAATCCATAGTAAAAATACCCAAACAATTTTTATTATTCATAATGCATTAATTTACCATACAAATTCAAAGTTGATAATGTTGATATGCTTTAAAAAAAGGAAGGGAAAGAGTCCTGTTTCGTTTCTCTAACAAAGCATCTCATGCATTTATAGAATAAACCGCTGTAAACGGGATAACGACGCCGCTTGGGGATAACCGTAGTGATATTGGTCGACAGTAATCATGAAAC
>JAQIXW010005488.1:0-10341 GCA_034700685.1 Willowsia buskii | reverse complement strand
GTTTTTGGTTCTCACAAAACCACAAATTTAGTAAAGAACCGAAATCTGTCCATTTGAATTACAAGTGAGAAACATCTTAACTTTTCAAACTGTTCCGAATGGTGAAGTGCCAATTTTATTGTTGTGATAAAAGCATCAATATGTTCCCTAAGTTCTCGCAAAATATTAGAGATTAAATGTTTTTGGTTCTCACAAAACCATAAATTTATCACCCTTATAAAAATTGGGCCATTGACATTTATATTGGCCTAATTGATCACTGGAAAGCTTGTCGGTTCACTGCAGAGCTTATCTGGTCATTGCAGAGCTTGTTTTGCCATTGCTTAGCTTATCTGGTTATTGCAGAGCTTATCTGTTCATTGCGGAGCTTTTCTGTGCATTACAGAGCTTATCTGGTCATTGCAGAGCTTATCTTGTCATTGCAGAGCTTATTTGGTCATTGCAGAGCTTATTTGGTCATTCCAGAGCTAATTTGGTCATTGGAGAGGTTTTTTGGCCATTAGAGAGCTTTATTCGCCATTAGAGAGCTTATTTCGCCATTAGAGAGCTTATTTCGCCATTAGAGAGCTTATTTTTCCATTGGAGAGCTTACCTGGCTATTTTAGAGCTTATCTAGTCATTGCAGAGCTTATCTGGTCATTGCAGAGCTAATTTGGTCATTGCAGAGCTAATTTGGTCATTGCAGAGGTTTTTTTGCCATTGGAGGGCTTACCTGGGCATTTCAGAGCTTATGTGGTCATTGCAGAGCTTGTATGGTCATTTTAGAGCTTATCTAGTCACTGCAGAGCTTATTTGGTCACTGCAGAGCTTATCTGGTCATTGCAGAGCTTATCTGGTGATTGCAGAGCTTATCTAGTCATTGTGAAGCTTATCTGGTCATTGCAGAGCTTATTTGGTCAATGCTGAGCTCATTTGATCATTGCTGAGCTCATTTGATCATTGCTGAGCTGATTTGGTGGTAGCTGAGCTGTTTAGCTAAAAATGCATTTCATCGTGCTGGAGTACCTGATCCTAAATGCTGGGGGTTCTAGCCGACTTTTTTTCCAAAACCGGTTTTGAGAATGAAAACCGGTTTTGGGCGTTCAAAACCGGTTTTGACTTCACAGACATAGCGTGAACTGTCAATTTAACTGTTTTGTTCGGCATCCCGTTCTGCAGGACGGTGGCAAGTTCTCTTTATCTTGTTTACGAGATTATATATTGTGTCACGTGCTTTCATTTAAGAAACACATGAAAGATATTTGCCTGCGAAAACAAGAAAATATTATTTAAAAATATAAAGCAAAGTTTACGTAAACATCATGATATCCATCATCAATTCGCGTTTTGGTACAAAATTTTCTATAAAGGGAGGACACATTTAGCTCACTCAATCACATTTGACACACTCAAAACAAACGTTTGAGTTTCTGTACGTAGGCCGATATACGTATTTCGTCTCACACACCACACAATATTCCTATATCACCCCAATACAATATTCAAATTGCTTATTAAGATGTTTTCCTCCCTAAGTAGTTGTATTTTGTAGTAGGATTGGTTTCAGTAATTCAATCTTCTGATCTTTCTAGTAGAAAAATTGAATGGATTTCTGTTGGGACTACTGAGGTAGCTCTGATGCGACAGGATCCATCAGGAATTGAAGTGGGCAACTATCATTATTATTTATGTCGTGCTACAAATAATGGAGAATCATTTAGCGGAAAGCTTCGAATGGATCCGAATAGCATTGAATGTCTTTATCCGTACAGAGGTACAGAAGGAAGAACATCCTCCTTTCAAGTAAGAACTGAATTAAATTGTAAAATCTTTGAAAGACTATCCCAATGAATTTTTTTAATGTGTAAGACGTTCTATTAATTTGCAGATGCTAAGCTCTCCTCCTGGCTCAACAAGTTGGATCCCACTAATAAATGGTGTTCCAAGGAAGGCAATTATTGCGTCGGTCAGCGGTGGTAGACCAAGTTACGTATGCAGAGCTAACTTAAGAAATTATGTGATTTCCGGAACTCTTACAAGTGACGGGGTGTGTCATGTAGCATTAGGTAAGTCTGAATAATATATAAATGTAAATCTGTATTTAAAGTAAGCCTTAAGTGTCAGAGAGATCATATCGAAGAAAGTGTGTCTTGCGCATCCTTCAGCATCAAATCCAACATCAAGTCATTACGATATTTTTCTTACATCTACTTTGAAAGGACGTGTCAAAGAACTTGCGTTATATGCGTATGATACATTTTAGATATGATCTGATCTTAATATGACATATTCAGACATTTGCAATATGCCTGACACTTGATAAAACTTGTATTTTATTTTCCCCACAGTATCCGAAATCCCAATATATCATAGAATTGAGGTTTTGGTTATCAACCTGTATGGCGAAGTCCTCGGAGTGTACCAAGAGATTTTACGAGACTATGAATACTCTGAAAATGAAATTTCATACTTGACCTTGGAGCAGAAATAATGCATTTGTGAAACGCATGTATTTTATTATATGCATTGCTTACTTAGAATACCTTAATTTACAATTGGATTGATTCGGGAAAATGTTAACATGAGCGACCTAGGATCAGTTCAGGCTGCGAAGGCACTGGCAATTTGGTCTGTTCCTGGCGTTACTGGGCTAGCTCTATTTGGGCTGGGGGCATTCAGCCTCGCGATGTTTTGCTGTCACTATTTACCACGTCTTATAGCAATATTTAGATTAACGTTGTATGCTTACCGTGAACGAAAGAACCGTGTATTTGCTTTGATGTAAATATAATGTGTCATTATTAACATACTTTAAAATTTATCTCCAATTACGGCATGCTTATTGTTGGACATGTAGCTTTTTGGGTTCCCGATAAATCAATTATTTAGTATTTATTGATGACTGTGTGTAACTCATAGTAAAACCTATTTGTTGATTAGTTCAGTGGATATTTTAAATTTAAACAAAACAGGTAAACACTGTTGAAGATAAGCGCCAGATTTAGAAAGTAGTTAATATACTTTAAAATGCATGCATAATTGGTTTTAAACAGGTAACTACCACAATACAAAATTTTGCTGTTCGTATATGACCTGAATTAGTCCAGAATACTAAAAATGTTGTATACATGCTGTAAATTAAGAAAATATTATTTTTAGTGTATCCTTAAATGTTGAATTTTTGAATATTCAAAACTTTCTATGCTAATGCTATTACTTGATTACTAATTATTATTTCTCAATAAATATTGGATTTCTTTTAATTTGCAAGAGCTTAGAATGTACACACATTTGAACAATAACAATATGATGATGATGAGGTCCAGCATTGCTCTTTTAACGGGCAGATTAGTTTTGCGTTGAATTGAACATGAGTAATAACAATATATCAGATTTGAAAGAAAATTCGCAAAAAATCTCACATGTGTTCACAGTCTGTGAGTTCCTGCACATTATGCAAATGTTATTTATTTTCCAGGAGTCGTCTCTAATTATTCTGCTTGCCATCCTAAGATTCAATAATTGTTTCAGCATCACATATCAAGTTTCGTGTGATATGGTGTAGGATGAAATACTGATAAAATAAGAAATGCTCCCACAGAAATCCATAGGGAAAATTTATTATTCGCCCTTTTTAAATCTAAATATTTGTCTGAAAAATAATAGGCTGCAAAAACCCAGTCTTTACTCATTTGAGATACATCCCAAAAAATTTGAGCCTATTTTACTCCCAAAGGAAATAGTAAAAATTGAAAAAATCTTAGATACAGTCATCTAGCGAATTTTTTCATTTCATCAGAAAATTTTCCATTAAATATCAATTGTAATTTTTACACACGCATTGATTTTCTACTTTACATATCAATATATCCTTTATTAGAAGAAAGCTCGAGAACAAAAACATAAAAAATGGCAAATCAGTAGTGCAAATTGGAAAGTTAATTTTTTTCCAAAATTTAAAATGGAACTTTTCAAATCAAATAAAGTTTTGGGTTGACAGCAAGCTTTCAAATCACAGAAAATCATAGACACAAGGTGTTTTTTAATTTCAAGGCACAGCAATAAACAGGTTTAATACGGATCATCGGCTTTTCAAAAATTTTAGCGTATTTGCCTATTCAATCATATTCATGCAGCATTGCTCACTCTAGAAACAATTTACTTTCTAGTTCTATTGTCGCGGTATAAATCCGGTTACTCTTTATGTATATTTTATCTTTTCATTAAAATGATGTTTGTATTTTTTAATGAAGCCCTTATGCTAGCTTTTTTGCTTTAAGTTATGAAAACCTTGATATTTTATTACGATTACAACCATATATCAGCGTGTAATCAAAAAAGAATTGACATAAGCAAAAAATTGACATAATTTAAAGAAGTTTAAAGAGGAAAATTTACAAACATATAATTGTATAAGAAACAAACATATTTTGCATGATTTGACCAGTGCCGTTTATTAGTGAAACAGTCTTTTTCATTTCATATTGAAACACGATGTTTTAAAAAAGTAATATGACAACTACTGATATTATATTCCTGAATAATCTGTTTTTCCCTTAAATTATCTAATTCTACATACTACCTACTTAAGTACAACTTTGCACTGTCGACTAAAATATAATCCACCCCTTTTGTTACATCTACTTTTAATGAGGGTGATTGTACATTTACATTAATATTAGAAAATTAATTACATGTCCCGAAGAATTTTTGGTCCATTTACAAGTGCAAGTTGTGAGTACGTCATTTCTGTGGCGCCACGCAAGTTGTCTTTTCATCCCTTCAAACTAGCTTTAATCCCCGATCTCTGCAAAGCTGTGCCATGTCCGTAGTTAACTGCAAATAAAACAAAGAAAGCACGGTCAGGGATGTAATTGTGGATTTGTGGAAGATTATGGAATATATTTATCTCAAAAGTTTACCTTGAACGCCCCTACAAGTTGCAAGGTTTTTAGCTTGGGCATTTGAAGAAAAGCAAATTGCAATGCAATGTCTGAAATTAGGGATTCTCTGGCGCCAGTTGAAGGACCGCACAATTCAAGCCACTCCAGCTCTATAAAATTAAATTATTTTAAACGTTAGCCCCATCTAAACAGAGCTGATACGTTTCATGCGTTAAATCAATTACCTTCCATGTTAGCGATGGACGACAACAGCTGATTTTTCAATTGGAAATATGGCCAAAACTCAGAATTTCTCCTGAGTTCGCGCACTAGCCCCACTGGAATTCCAGTAAAGAAAGAATCCCACTTGTCCCTGTTCCCATAGTCTGAGTCCTTGTGTAGCGATACAGTCAACTTTTTAAGGTGCTTCATTTCCTGAAAAATTTCCCTCAGTCCTTCCGTTTCCGGTCCTTATTTTAACACTAATCTTAAATGTTGGATAGATGGAAAGTGGCCTTTTAAATTGAGAGAATAAATATTCCCACTTCCAGGGAGCAGCTCCAAACCCAGTTTTGTGACATTCGGAAACGAGGATTTTGTCCATTTTTGAATCTTCGCAGTCGTTTGACAATACAGAGCTAAGACCTTCAGATTTGGAAGCACAGTATCCAGTGGCAAGTGTTCTTTCTCGAGCTCGCCAAATTTGGCTGCGATCACGAGTTCCTCCAGTTTCTCCATTTTTGGGAATCGTAAAAACGTTGGGGGATTTTGTGCGCACGAATTTAAAATGAAATCATCAATTCTCATTACTTGTAGAGAAGATGCAAACTTTTGGAAGACTTGGAATGCCAGCTCGTTCTCGTGGGCCTTTCCGAAGATACGAATTTGCAGAGTGGCGAGGTAGGGCAGATCACAGTTGAGCAGAAACGCCAACTGAGATGAGATTCCACCCACGTCTAAACAAGTGAGGCTTTGCGGGAGATTCAAATATCGTAATCCCTGTGGAATGTGTGATATTTGGTAAGTTGGGTTGCTAAAATACACCTTTTTTAGTTTCTCGCTTCCGCTCAGAATCGATTGGATGAAAGGGATGGCGACCCAATTGGAACCTGAGCAAAATTGCTTTTCCTCTCTCTTTATTTTTATGGGTTGTCCGTGAAACTCTAGAGTGAGCTTTCGGAGATGGGGAAATTTGAGATTAGTTCCAGGAAAGAGGAAAGCTAATGAACCACCATTTTTGGGGATGCGCAAATGAAGTTCCACAAGTCCCGACGCACATCTTGCCAAAAAGTTGGAGAAGCTTTGGTGGTTCTCCTCGCGAAAAAACTCGGGCCAAATTTTCATAGAAAATGGGGGGACTTGCAGTCTTAATTGATTGAAGATTGACATTCTCTCCACAAAATAGTCCAAAAATTTATCTCCATATTCCTGAACCTCAAAACAGCCATTTAGAGAATTCTCCTCTGTCAACTCTATTCTGTAGAGGGGCATTCCCAATTTGCACAGGGACCTGTGCACAGATCCCAGCCAAGATTTGGAGACGAGTCGCAACGACAACAGGTAATTTCTGGGCGTGTCATTGTCACTTCTCATCACATGCCCGATAATCCTTTCACGTATCTGCAAATAGTAATTAGAAAATATGACATAAATCAACATTTTCGTTTTGTGATAGGACTTGTATTTTTAATAATTGAACATGGGTGAGACAGCAGATTAGAAAAAATATGCAAAAATCTTACATCTGTTCACGGTCTGCGTGTTATTGCGAATGGAATTATTTTTCCAGGACTCGTCCCTATTCTCCATGCTGGCCATCGCAAAATGCTATTATTATTATGTTTCAGCATCACATATCAAGTTTTGTGTGTCACCTATGCTCGTCTAGCTGCAGGGTAAAAAGTAAACGCTACAGAGACCGGTTTTTTATACATGATATTGGATGAAAATACTGCCAAGATAAGAAAGACTCCCACAGAATTTCATAGCGAAAATTTGTTGTTTGCCTTTCGCCTAAAATCCCATATAAAATTTCTTTTTGTAAATATTAAGCAGCGAAAACCATATGACCTGTGTTGAAACACATGTTGCTTCACGCTAATGATACATTATAACTTGACTTAACAGTTTTAGACATAAACGTGTGCTAAACAAGATATTTTAAAATTTATTGGTTTTTCGTAATTGCAATTTTTACACAAATTTTTTATGCTTTACGAATCATGTACTAGAATAAAGCTCGGGAACAAAGACTAAACCATAAATAAATAACAAATCAGTACTGCCTATTGGGAAATTATTTTTTCCTCCAAAATTAAAAAAAAAGAACTTTACAAATCAAAGTAGTTTGTGGGTTTACAGCGAGCTATCATAGATTGAATTTCTTGCGATAAAAGAACATATTTATACACGAAATCCTCTATTTTTCACAAACTAATAAGTTATATAATTAATTTATAATATAAAAAGAGAGGTCCAGATAAACCTCCAGAAAAATGCGTCCGCGTTCCCTCCACACGTTTTTCATTCTAGCAGACACCTAGAGAAAAAAGCCAAAATCCAGAGTCATCATAAAAGTAACCAATAAATGACTTTTAAATGAGAATTTACTAAGTTTAAACAAATAATTCTTACAGATCATGAAACTTTCTCCGCATTTTAGCGTTTTCAACTTGGGCATTTCTAAAAATGCTTTGAACGCGAAATCGGAAATAATAGATACTCCTTCCATCTTGAACTCGGGATCGGAACGAAACTCAAGATGCTCCAGCTCTAAAAATTAAATCAAATTTTGAAAACTACTAATTGCACTGTTCATAATAGCCACAAAGGAATGAACAAATCACCTTTCAAATTGACGATGGACAGCGAGCTCTTGGCAAGCTCAAGTTCAATTAGTTTTGCAAGCTGATTGCGATTTTCCCAGTCGCATTGGTCACAGTCTTCACAATCGCATTCTAAATCTACCGTCACGTGCAATTTCTTAAGTTGAGTCAGCTCCTCAAATACCTGCAGAAGTGTCACGTGTAGCTCATGCTCCCAGAGTTGCAATTCCAGGGACCTTAAGTTAGGGAAGGTGCTTCCCAAATTGATATCAGGAATCTCCACACTACACCAGTGCACATTCCTCAACGCAAGAGTGGTTACCTTTGGGAGGGTGGAGGATTTAGTCCACTCTAGTATCATTTGATTGGACAGTCTTAAGGTCTCCAAGTTTGGAAGCAAGTGGTCCAGTGGAGGGTGTCCCTCCTCCAGCTCCGCAAACCCAGTTGCCACCTCACAGGTTCTCAGATCTTCCATGAGAGGAAATCGAAAAAATGTTGGAGATTCTGAAATTGGACATCCTTCATAGTGGGAAAAATCACAAATCTTCAGTTGGCGAAGGGAAGCTCTAAACTTTTCCAGGATTTGGGATACCAGGCCATCCTTGTATTTTCCACTGGTGACGCAGAATGATAAGCATTTGAGATGGGGAAGATTAATGTAGAGTAGACACTCCAGTTCCGAGCTCTTGCTCAAAACGGAAATGTCCAGGGAATTGATTGTCGGAGGGGGCTTTAGTCTACGGAGAACGAGGTGCTGAAGCGGGGAACGAGATTCATTCCCACGTGTGACCTTCAACTCTTTTAAACCATCGGCGCAGCTCAAAATATTTTGAATGAAGTGGAGGGCATAGGAAATAAAAGGTATATCATCATTGGAGAAAGGAAACACAATCGTTAGCTTCCGCAACTGAGGAAATCTGAGGTTGATGGCACGGGAAGCCAGGTGGAAATTCATGAATTGACAGTTTCCTGGGATTGTTGGGATTAAAACATTCAGGTTTACCAAACCAGATGAGAATTTAATCAAGAAGTTGGAGAATTTTGTTTGGTTCTTCCACTGGTCGAATGGATTATCGATTGTAAGGGAAAATGGGGGAACCTTAGCTTTTGAGTGGGTGTAGCTCGTCATTTCGCTGGTGATTGCATCCAAACACGTGTCGGAGTTGATGTACATCTTGTGTAAGGGATCTTGGCGGATCTGTATGAGTAGTAAAAATTATGACTGGATTAATTCTGAGACTGTCAACTGCTAACAATTATGACGACATTTGTGACAATATTTTTTCTCACCTCATCCCCACCACTGAACACCCCATCTCCTGCGGGCGCCACATCAACTTTAGCAGATTTATTTTGAAGATGGTCTTCAGCGTTAACTAGCCCCAGTCTTTCAGTTTGTAGTTCCTCCGTTTCGGTCTCTTGGTTCTTTTCGGTGGAATTTGAACCCGTTGATGCAGTTTGAGGCTCTAATGGAGATCTTTCACCTCCCCACTCGCTAACTAGCCCCCCACTCTCAGCTTGCACTTCCTCCATTTCTTTCTCCTGAGTTTTCAGGTTTGTCTCCTCGGCTGAATTTGATGCCATTTCAGGTTCCGAAGCTGCACCTTGAGGTTCAGCATTTGGCCTTGAGGTATTCTGAACACTGTCAGCTACTATTTCCTCCATTTCTTTCCCTTCGTTTTCAGGACTTGTCCTTTCGGTGGAATTTGAAACCGTTGATG
This sequence comes from Willowsia buskii, assembly GCA_034700685.1. NCBI lineage: Eukaryota > Metazoa > Arthropoda > Collembola > Entomobryomorpha > Entomobryidae > Willowsia > Willowsia buskii. Next base: position 933 of record JAQIXW010005488.1, on the reverse strand, counting down.
TCCACTCAGGTTCTGAATCAGACACTCCACCTCCCACAGACTCCACCTCAACTTTAATTGAAGCATTCCGAATACCCTTTTCGTGGGAAGCAGCTTGCTCTTCATTTTCGTCAGGTTCTTTCTTCACTTCAATTTTCCCCACAGTTTGGAAAGTGGGAGTGACGTCGTTGTTGGGACCTGCTGCTGACATGTCTCGGAACTTCTTTCCCATTTCATCTCCCTCCCTCACATGCCTCTGCATTTCTTCCGATTTCCGTTTTTTTGTGACGAGTGGGAGGAGCCATAATGCCAGTGGTTGGGGTGCTTTATTCTTAACAGATGGTTCACCTTAATTATGTCTTGTTGTGCTATCTATTACGGGTAGAAAATGGTTATTAAATTTAAACGCTTACTTAATTCCAAGATGAGTTCTCTTTACACTTAAAATATTTCACTAGAAATACAGGATCCCATTTACTAAAATGAAACGAGCAAAAAAAACCCATCACCACGTCGACTGACATGAACTAGAAATGAGAGAAACTACAAAAAAATCAACGGATAACCCAAAAAAGTGTGAGGAGGCAGACTAACATTATGATCTTGCTTTTGCATGGCTCAGTATCAAAATATTTTGTGTTATGGATAGGAAGATGAGTGTAGGAGAGAAATCTTGACCTTGAACTATTTCCATCACAAAATATCATGCTCACCTAAATTCTCCCTTAAGTGCATGTACATTCCATTCTTTTGAGAAACAAAAGTCGACTTTATAAAGTAGCAGAAGACATGAACATGATATCATGATAGGAACACACAGGTATGGTATTCAGCAGAACAAAAACCAAAAATGTTTTACTTTTACTGAACCCTTCTCAACACCAACAGGTGTGTGTTCCCCTTGCCTCGAAAACTGTATGGCTGAAGGGTATTCCCATTCCTATAAATTTTGTG
>JAQIXW010005487.1:0-10342 GCA_034700685.1 Willowsia buskii | reverse complement strand
TAGCTAAAATTAAGCAAGAGAAGATGTTTTCTATTTTTTACAAACATTAAGCTTTCCATATTATCACTTGAGCTCACTGTGAATCTAACCGACGCAGAGACATGACGAGCAAAGTAATGTAATTTTTTTGTAATTTAAGAGGACAGATAGACAGACAGAGTTTTCAAACTTGTTCCAAGAAACCCCCTTCTCTCATGATTATGGAAACAGCAACAACAATTTTTCTTATTTCCTTCCTTTCCCCGTTCCTTCTTTCTGACATACATATTTATAATTTAAGCAGGGAGTGAGCCAAGGTAAATGCTTTGTGGAAATGAATTGGATGAGCACAACTACAATCTCATGTGTTCTATTGTCTGTTTTCGGTGAAAGGCACGCACACACATACAACACATACATACACGGCATCAGCGGGGCAACCACCTACTTAAACTTGTCTACATTTCCTTCCTTCATTTCAACCTTCTCTGATGAATAATTTTCTCATAAAAAGGAAAATGTTGATAGTAAAACGGTATTTTTGCTGGTGGGCGTTCTTTTGAAGTGATACTACCACTACTACATGGTTGTTATTAGTGTTCAGTGCTCTCAATTCGCAAAAATCCGCACACTAGCAAATAAAATAATGTGATGCAGCACTGTACGCAGACAATTTCATTTCTGAACAGAAAAAGCATCAGTCGATAAAAAGAATGGAGTACTACTGCGTATACTGATGATAATAAGAATAATGGTGAAAGCCAAAATCACCCGCCTTTCACCTTCCTTTAATGGCATCATTTATATTATTATTAAACTGAGAATGGTGTCGGCTGGACTCACCTCCAATAAGCCGAGTGGGTGCACTGGTAATGCTGGACGCGTATCCTGTGCTATGCCTCATCCACGAATACGGCGCGCCTCCAGATCCACCGCCGCCACTATTACTCGAAGCTCCAGTTGTCGAAGCATAGATTTCACTGTAAGCAGCGTATCCACCCGCATCGCTCAGTGACCCATCATTCAATAAATTCTTGGGATTAGTACCACCATTTGCAGCAGCAGCAGCGGCTGCTGCCGCTGCCTGAGCCGCTGCATACCGTGACATTCGGTCCCTGCTGGAATTTGGAGTTCCATAAATTTGTTGGTGTTGGAGATGATGATGTTGCTGCTGTTGATGCTGAATAGCGGCAAGAATAGCAGCATAGTCAGCGGAAGAGGTAGCACCTTTGGGAAGGCTCTGAGAGCCAAGGATTCTTTCTCGGAGACTCTGTGAAAGCTGGGCGGCCGTTGGTGTCGTCAGCGACAAGGACTTGATTTGTTGCGAGGATGAAGATGAAGAGGGAGCAAAGGAGCCGGAATTCCTAGAACAGTTTGACACGGCATACTCCCCATCACTTGGATTGCCTGGAGGGATGTTGGGTGCGGAACTGCCACTGGGAAGTGTTTGACTGTGATGGTGATGAAGCATGTGATGTGGGTGATGATGATGATGTTGGGCATACAAGGCAGCATGTGCGCCACCTCCGCCTCTGCCACTCATCTCATGCAAATCGTTCGTAGTTTGCGTGCCTCCAGAAACTTTCACTTTTGTCCGTGTCTTTGGACTTTGGCAAGCTGAAGTTACACCCTGTTGAGTGTGGGGACGTTGTTGTTGTTGTTGTATCGTCGTGATCACCGAATACGGACTAATATGGCTTGCTGAAGAGGCAGCCGCTAGAGCTTGCTTGTACTCCTCTGGAGTCATCATTGTTTGTTCCCGGACCATTCCAACCATAGTCACCTTGCCATTTCCACTGACTGTTGTCACAGGTACTGCATATTTGGCACTGTTATTACTACTCCCATTTCCACCAGCACTTTGCCTTCTCATAAAACCAAAACCTCCACCACCACCACCAGGTGCAGGTGACGGTGGAACACTCCCATTTCCACCGGCACTGCTAATTATCGAACCTTTGCTTGTTGCTACAGAGGACGAACCTCTTTTTCCTCCTTCGCCACCAGAACTGCTCCCACTACTTCCAGAGCTTCCTCCACTGCCTCTCTGACGCTCAATTCCTTCCTTTCCCCCGTAATGGTCCTCTTTGATCCCTGTACATAGAAAACAAAACAGGAAATATTGTTATTACAAGGCCATTACACGTGCGAAAATGTTATTTCTCCAAAAAATTCCACGTTTCCCCATTAAAGTCAACAGCGGCATCTGTTCTTTAGCCTCCTCTGTGCTTGATTTGATGCGTGAGTAAAATTATTGACATGCTTTCCCCAGTCCCAAGGCTCATGACTCATCGTTTCCCACATTTTTTTTGCCACGAAACGCTCATATGCTCAATACACTTCCTACGTAAACTTGACAAACCAAAAATACGCCAAAAGCCAATGCCATTGTCACGCAATTTTTTCGCCCAAGAATTTCACTAACGCCTCGACCGTCTTTATCCAAGCAAAAATAGTGTACAATACGGAACGTGTGCCGCATCATAGATCAGTTTTTATCCCTATTTTTCTCGCTCACTCTCCCATCCTCAGAGGACAATATGCAATATAAGAAAGCCAGAGGCAGAAAAAATCTTATTAAAATACAGCCTTATTGCACTCTCCCACCAAACACATTCACATGCTTCTCTGCTTCCCCAGTCTAAATATATTTTTACGCATTTTTTCCTCCTCTTCCATTTACCATCTTACAAACAAAGCTCAACTCCAGTCACAATTTTCATAAATATCCATGTACACAGAGGGGCAAAAATGCATGAAAGAAAAAAGGACAATGGAGTTTTTCCTCATGACCATGTCGCGTATCGCAATTGCTATCGCCTTGCTTTTTTCACTTTCACTTGCAATGCGGTGGCACTTTCCCCATACGACATACGCTGTCTAGCTATAGTAATAGTGGTAGTGTAATGGAGTGGAGTGAGCTTTACGAGCCACATAAAAAAAGCTTGTCGACGACTACTTCTTCTTTTTAGTCTTCCGCTACAACATAATATGTTTTACAAGAAAAGGAATATCCTTCGTCGATCTCGCGTCATTCCATCCCATGCCAGTAGCCAATGCTAACATTGTACATCCGCAACTACTAGCGGCATGCAAAAACATACATGCTCACTTTCATTTTATCTCCAAAATACACGACAATGTAAACTTATATCGGTCGGCTGGTCCTTTTCCTCTTCCTGGTAATTTTTTACTACTACTATTATTATTATTATTTCTATTACTACTATTTCTTCTTCACAGGCCTGGCTTTCAAGAAGAAGAAATTAACAGAGTCCATTTCGTTCCGCTGTTGCCTGGTTACTACTACTAGCACCATCCGTTTCACTCCGCATGGTCCAGCGTAATCGTAACACCAGGAGAATCATCATTATATCTTTTTTTTTACTAAAAAAAAGAAATTCTCGTCACTTGGTACACACCCACCACTTCCGGTTTTTATATATTATTTCACGTATGGAACGCACTCCAACATTTCTTCCATTAAACGAGAGGAATCAGACACAATCACGTTCCTGAAACGACACATGCTGTTTTCTACCAGATGGAATGATTTTTTCGTTCACCAGCAGAATATCATCATCATCATCGTCATCGTGTAGTTTACCATTCAGCCAAAGAAGAGTCTAGACATTATACTAAAGTGGATTAAAAATCAGGTCAATAAAAAATTGCCTTTCCCTTTAGGACGACAACAAAGTTTCTCTCTTTGAAAGAAAAAAAACAAGTAGACAAAAGAGACGCGTGCATCCTCGTAATAATCCACTTTCCTTGTTTGCATTACTCTCTGCATTAATATTACCTCCATTTATTCTTTTACTAAGGGCTTTCTCCGCATTAGTATTTTTCTCATCTTGCTAGCATATATAGTGTTTTATAATGGTGATGGTATCGCCACCACTAGCACTATCACCGGGGAGATATAAAGTGGAGCTATTAAAAGCCAGGGAGAAAGAGAAAGTAAGAAAACGCGCAATTCTTTCCACTAAGCAGCCTCATCTTGAGAAGAAGAATGTAGTCTGCAGTCTACATTTATTTTTCCCCCGAAGAAAACAGTAAAAAATGAAAGCAGGAAAGTAGTCAACACAGAAAATAGAGGAGCAAGTCAAAAGACTACATCAAATTGCAATGCGTGTATTCCTTTTGGCAATACAATCACTTTAATATTATAACCGAAAAAAAAAGAGTTGAGCAGTTCAGAGGAAATTGTTTATATTTTTCTCTCTCTTTTCTTCGGGTGTGCTGTGGAAAACAGAAAAAAAAATATAAATTCAATACTGAAAACAAGATCAAGTCTTCTGCAGAAGAGGAAGATTTTCCGTCTGACAAGATCAGATTCAGATTTTTTTTGTTCAGATCAGAGTAAAAAAAAAAGTAGGGTGAGGTGGTGTAATGTGGACTAAAAAAACTTTCTAGAATGGCGGTGTGCTGCTGGTGAAAGTGAAGAAGCACGAAAACCAGTAATACTGACCCTTTCAACTTTTTACTATCGTTATATTTATTATGAAAAATACGATAGCATATAATTCTCCTTTCAACGCGTTTTGATACAAAAGGTGTATCTGGAAAAAGAGAGCTAGTGAATGGATACATGATGATGAGAGAGCAAAAAGAAGGGAAATAAAATCATGTGCGAGAAGAAAAGAGTGATTCCTTGGATGATTCGGTTCAGCTATTCGAAAAAGGATCTTCAATTCTTCCTAGGGTTCTTCGAAGCTTTGAGCAACCTTACCTCACTGTAATATTAGGAAGTAGTGGTGGTAAGTCGGGCCAGTAGGCAAGTAATGTGATGATGCGAGTAAATTCGTTCAACTTAATACATATATATAGGTCTACTGTAAACTCTCAAATACTTGCCAGATCAAAACACGCATGTAATTCGTTTGAGACTGGCAAACGTGTGAAATTGGAAATATGAACTGTAGTTGGTAAATGAGCTACACATACGTGGAAAGATGTGGTTCAGGCTGTTATTTGGAATTTCATGGTAAGAAACGACACCCGTAATCCTTTTACGTTTTTGTCAGGATGCAAAGGAGACGGAGTATGTTATTAATATTATTATTATGACTATACTTCATATATAGGATTAAGTGAATTCAATCAAATGCTGCGCACTAACTCAATTTTCGACATTATTACACTACGGCGGATTTTCTCCTCTCATCTTTCCGTCTTCTTAAGTCTAGGCATCATCATCATTTTCATCATCATCATCACTAGCACACCGTCAACAACAAGATGGGCTTTTACTTTTACTTTACAATAAATTATGAAGTGGCACTGCTGACGGATTTATTTCACAAGTGGACCACTTTCCTGAACAGTGACGCATTTTCCTTTCTTACTTTATCCTAAGCTCACACACACATTTCCCTATTTCTTGTGACAACAATGAGTACAAAATATTATGTCCTTGTTGTTAGCAGCCCAATACTTTCCATTTCTTTCGGATGAGACATCGGCAGAGTAGGATTCACCCTGAGAATATGAGCCAGATCCTTAAACGAAAACTTAGAAAACGTAGATAACATTTTTCTTTTCATCTGTTTGATCGTTTTTCAACCAACAATAACCCCATTCATCTGTCAATCTATCCATTAAAGCCTATGTATATAGGTGTTATGGAGATATCTGGAGATATAAAATCAAACACACTTTGTGTTTCCCCTTTAAACTACAATCAGACTAAAATAGCCTATGTAAGCGTGTTCATAATATCAATATTTTTAGTTTTCTTTTTTTTTCTGGGGAAAAACCATCTGAAAAAATTGCGATATAACCAAACAATATTTTTGCTTTTTTTGAAGTAGCCTGTGTGTCTTGTTCTATTAAAGTCAGTGATGTTGTTCAACACTACAACATACAGCTAGTCTTATACGCAAGCTTTCTTCATCTTAGACAGAGAAAGCTTTCAGTGAAAGTTCTCCCCCATCCACATTACTCCCAACACTTTTAACCTACCTCCAAAAAAGTTGCGATTTTCACTGGTAAGCACGAAGAAAGTTTGAGTAAAAAGTTTTTAGCAAAAAATGTTAAGTCGATTGGACAAAAAATCCTACAGAGAGAACACTCCACGTATTTCCTCTTAAAACTTTGCAGTAAATGCCGGCCTGCTTTTAAGAGCGTCATCATCACCAGCATCATGATGGATCAGCATCAGAGTATGATCTCATTTGCATAGTACACTACATTCTTGTTTTTCTGGACGGACGGAACCGAAAACGTTTTACGTTACAAAAACAAACTCTATTCTGAGTTGTAGATCCTTTTGTCCTGAAAGAACGCAGTGAATGATGCCAAATAGTTTAATTTTTGCATGAATTGTTAAAAAGGTCTAAATTTCTGCTCATGGAATACAAAAGAATGGAAAAGGAGGAAGTTTTCCTTGTCGAAAATAAACAAAGAAAGCTCACGATCAGCCCTCGTACAGCTAGTGTGAATATGTTTTGTGGAAACGAAGTGAATGATGAATGAACAAAATTATTATTGTTGACTTATCTTTGCGGACTTTGATCAGTCGACGTTAATCCAAAAAACTAAAGTAATATGCCTGAATGGAGATGTTGAGTTTGGACTGTGGCTGTGTGAAAGTCAAGGAAACAAGATGAATCATGACCATTAATTGCTGACCGTTGGTGTGGTGTTGTGGTTTTCATAACTTGTAGTCTAGTCTTGTTTGAAATTTCTAGAAGGAGGGTAAATCCCATAGCTTAGCTTCAACTATGGCGTGTACATTTCGTTGAATTGGAAAACGAAGGTGTAGGTTTTTATGCAGTCTTTTATTACTGCTTCCGTTTATTTGCTTTCGTGCATCATCTCATCATAGGTTTGTATCGATTTATACATGAAAACTAGATAGGATATGTTCAATTTTCCTATCGATTTCACTTCAACCTCCTAACCGGCTATAATTTAACAACGTCAATGTCGCAAAAAAGAAAATTAATTATGAGCATCCTCAAGTCTGTGCTATACCGTGTACGTGTACCGTCTATCACAATCTCCTTTCTCCAGTGAGATTTTAATCAATCCAATGGAATTTCCATTCACTTATATAGACGACTCCCAGCCATATACATACTTATGAAAACTCGTTCTTCCCAAAATAGTCTGAAATACTTTGTAGTGTAGAGGGTGCAATAGCTGACGCAACTTTTTTGTGGATTTTTATCGTCTGTTTGTCTGCAAGAGAAGCAAGAGGGTAGGTTATTGTCTTTAATCAACGCAATGCAATCTAACAACTTCTAAACGCCATCAGCCTCAAACTCAGTCCATGGATCAGTCTCTACTACCTTCTTTTGGCCAGAAGGTAGTAGAGTCATACTTTCCAACATTCAGTTTAGTTAATAAGTTTCAGCTACCAACTTTTTTTCAATTTTACGTTGAATAGACTAATGTATTTAACTTTTATTCTGCCGAGAGGAGAAATTCGAGAAAAACAACCTTTATGTATGTGTGGGGTATAAAATTTACCACGCATTTATTTGGATTTGTTAAATTCGCTTTTTGTTTCATTGTGGACTTTGTTTATAACCAAACCAAGGTTTATGACATGAGTTTGCAATAATAGCCTGGCAGCGGATATGTAAATTGGGTGAAAATACAAGCATGAAAAGTGAATAAATCCTTAAAATAGGAGACACGTAAAACACCCTTCAGCTTGCAGTTTTTGGTTTTCAGTTCACATATCTCGTATAATATATGTATGCTGAACTAAATACAGCATTTTTTGCAAGTGTCCATGAAATCATCTAGTACAAATCAACACGCCAACAAAAATACATGTTTGTTCCTTCTAACTTCGAATTCATTGCATTCGTCGATTCAAAGAAAATATTAGCATGAATGTATAAGAGCATCCAAAATCAGAATCTGTTTGAAAAATCTGAAATTAAAGAGGGCAAATGACATCATTCATAATTCAATGTTTTTTTATGAATATGAAAAAAAAAGATAAAATGTAAAAGCTAAAGAGAGCGTCGTTTTTTCCTTGAAGCACTAGAGTAGAGTAGCCATTGAACAGAGTGCAAACATAACCTGTTGCTTTAAGTAGGCATAATTTAATTTTGTCACTCATCGTAAAAAATTTGTTTGAAAGGTTTGTTCCAACGGAATATTCTTTAACTTACCCATCATCCCTTTTCGTCCACCGTTATGTCCCTTGGGATCCACCAAACTGTTCATTGATCGCTTCTGATGAGCTTGTGCTGGTGATGACGATGATGCCGTTGCTGCTGCGTTAATACTTCCATGATGATGACTATACTGCTCCGTTCCAGCTCTTGCACCATTACTACTTGCGTATATTCCGGAAGATCCGTGATGATGCTTATCGCCTCTTGGTATTACTCGACAGTTGGCACCAACCCCACTGGTCCCGTACTCCCCACCAATGCTACTACTAGGAGACAGCAATGGTTGGGTACTGGAAACTGGACTGGCAACCCTTCTCAATGATGAGGAAGACTCGCTGCTTCTTAGATTGCTGACGAGATGGCCGTGTCTGCATTTTAGAAGTTTTACAAAGTACAATATGTCAAATTAACATTTTTTCAAATTTGGTAAATAGCCAAGTCAATTGTTTTATTCATTATCCTGTTTAAAGTTTACTTATTTAAACTGCCAGAAAACATTGTTGACGAATTTCATTCACATTCGTTTCATTTCACAATAAAGACTTACTTATGGACCCCTTTTCCTGAAATAATACGTGACGGATCTACAAATCCCACTGGGAGAGTTGCAGATCGATTCTGGTGATAGTGTTGAGAAGGATGGTGCGGGGAATGATGATGAGAAATCACCGGGGAATGAGGTAGATTGGAAACTTTTGCAAAGCTTGGACTACTACTGCCACCACCACCAGTTGTTGTAATGCTAAGGTCTGCAGTATCAGCAGCAGTTGACCTACGACCACTGCTTCTTGAACCAACTACACGGTAAATTATATTACTACTACTGCCATTATTTTGCTGGGGGTAGTCTAATTTCTTCGCTTCCGTTCCAACACCAGAAGAAGATGTTGTTTTAGATAAGCTGTTCAATCCTTTGTTAGTGCTGTCAACCGCTCCACGCTACAATTGTACGTTCAAAACCAAGCAAATCCCAGGCAGATGACAGGCGCATCAACAACAAATAAAACAACGGGACAAAGTTATATTAGTTAATTAGCAACAACAACTCTACAATTTACATTTATAACCACAACCATAAATTTGCAAGTCATGTACAAACCAGCAATTAATATTTAGGACTACTCAAACTAGAAGTGTATTAATTATTTGGTAGTTATTGTTATTTACCTGAAGACTTGCGTACGGACTAGATACTTCAGAGTTTACCGAAGAGCTTGTCAAATCTGTAGGAATTTCATTTAAATCTGAAATCCCACTGGATATTGAGCTGGAGTCATCAAAACTGTTAATTGTTCAAAATGGAGAAAAGATGGGAAACACCCGGTGAGTAAGGTGCAACGTGTAGTTATTTACATTATTAATTTGGTATTATTTACAAATCACATTCACGTTTACAATAACTAATCGTAAGTATTTTTTTAGTAACTATAAATAAAAAGCAAACGTTACATAAGTACATATATTTCATATATTTAAGAATAAAGCAAATAAAACATGCAAAATTAGCTGTGCTATGCGCAATTATGCTATTAAATATAATGTCAATAAGCTCATTGCTGTCATTTGTGCATATAATGGGCAGTCAGCGTTTTTTTCCAAAATCTAAAACAAGAGTGCTTCTTCGCATTTTACTGATTTCATTTCACTTCATCTTCCCAGACTAATGGAACTATTGACTACTTTCTTTCAGAACTGTTAACTATTTATCTCTCTCAACAACAATTTTGAGCAGAGTCAGCAGCAGTGTAGAGGAACACTTAAAAAGTTAGTACTTGCATTTATATCTCTACAAAAGCTTTCCTTTTCCTTGATTCTTTTCTGTATTTTTCAACTCATTGCGATTTATTTCTTAAGAAGAAACACAGAAGAAAGAAGAACGAAACCAGCCAACTTGCACTCCCCCAAAGAAAGTCCTCAGCATTTTTTCATCGTACTTTTTTCAAAAATACCTACTTCCTCCCTCTTCCCTCCGTCTTCATGGATTCTTCTACATTTAGAAGAAACACACATAATAATATACAGGGAGACAAGACAGACGTCATTCTCTCTTTCTTTTCTCCTGCTGATCTCCCTTTTTTCTTGAGTACACGCTTTACTTTTTACTTCCTCATCGCATTATAATAGGAACAGTGGTGCCAGATATATCATTTGGAGTTTGGAGGGAAAAAATGCACAGGAAAAACGACAAAATATAAAACAAGAATACCTACTTTATACAGATATTC
>JAQIXW010005486.1:0-10343 GCA_034700685.1 Willowsia buskii | reverse complement strand
CCAATTTTCTCACCGGAAGCAATCTGACATGTAAAATTCTTCAACACCAAGTCCAATCCTGTTCTATATCTTGTCTCATAACCTTCAAAACTGATGTTTCCTTTCTCCGGCCAGTTTGGAGAGCATTCCTTCCGTCCATATTCAAACTCAGCTTCCTGCTCCACTGCTGAATACTCAACGATTCGTTCCACACTCACAAAGGTATACTGAAGATATGAGGTAACCCTGATAAGCCAATTGATTATAGCCGTGATTTGTATTGCGTAACTGATAGCAAGTCCCACCAAACTAGGATCCATTGTTTGCCTCCATAGCACAGCAATCAGGGCAGGGACAAAGACCACTGTAGAGCCTAAAATTCCCAATCGGATACCAAGCCATCGGCGAATCATAATGTGGGGTAATAAAGCGCGATTAAAGTTGTCAATTTTGTCTCCCAACATTCTGCTGAACCTCTCTTCAGCATTGAAAGCTCTAAGAGTGCTTGTCCCACTGAGCGTTTCCTGGAACTGGGCGTAAATAGGGGACTTGAAAACGTTGTAAATCCGTTGAAGTTGCTGCATGCACAGGGTATAATGACGTTGAAGAAAGATGTAGATGACCGATAAGGGAATCAAGTAGATCACAAAGTACACGTTGGTAGCATAAATTATACCGGCCACAATCCCAAAAACTTTGTAAATGTGGCACATCCAATCGCCAAGTTGACTTGGTAGCTTTTTATCGACGCCTTCGATATCAGAGGAGAAACGGTTAGTCACTCGACCTAATGGCGTCACATTAAAAAAGCTCATAGGGGCATGGAGAATGCGGTTGAGCATTTTGTTGTGGAAGAGTTGGGCTGCCCTCAAGGTCGCAATGGCGAGAAAGAAATAGCCAAAAAGATAGCAAACACTTTGCAAGATTCCCAGCGAAGCATACTCCACAGCGTAGGATGTGGTGCTGTAGTTTGTGGAATTTTTCATGTTGCTGCTGTGACTGGTCCATTTGCTGAGTACAAGATTCCGTCCCAAAGAAAGTCCCTCAGAGCATCCAAAAAATAGAACAAATGCTAGCGCCATGGGATATCCTAGTGTTTTTGCGTATTTCAGGAACACAGATAACTTCACATCACCCGTTTCCACGTGCTCTGCTTTTGTAAGTTGACCTTCTTTATTTTTAACATCTTTCTTATCATCTTCCTTCTTTTTAGTGATCTCAGACGAGAGATTGTTGTTACTGGCATCATTCTGTGACTGGACATGGCGAGATACCAGTGTCGCAAAGTTACCCGAATCGAGCATGAGTTGGTCATAACTTCCTGATTCCACGATTCTACCTTCGTCCAATACTACAATGCGATCAACTTGAGAGAGATATTGATAAGCGTGGGTGCAGAGAATCCTAGTCTTCTCTTGAAGATATCCTGAAGGTCCTAACATCTTATCAAAAATTTGTTTTGCTACGTGAGCGTCCACGGCACTGAGAACGTCGTCAAGTAAGAAGATATCAGCGTCTGAGTATGCCGCTCTGGCTAGGGAAACTCTCTGTTTCTGTCCACCACTCAGATTTATGCCTTTCTCTCCAATCTCTGTCATGTCTCCAGCAGGAAGGATCTCAATGTCTGGTCCAAGACAACATCCTTCAATTACTTTATTGTATTTATCCTCATCGAACGGCATTCCAAAGCAAATATTTTCCCGAAGAGTGGTGTTGAGAATCCAGGCAACTTGTGGGACGTACGCAACCTTTCCACGAATGATCACTTGACTGGAGTGCTTCATATCGCCAAGCATGGCAGAGAGGAGAGAACTTTTTCCAGATGCAACACTTCCAACTATCGCCGTTAGGGAAGAAGTTTTTACCTCCAAATTGATGTTCTCCAGCTTCCAATGGTCTTCTTCAATATCCTCCCAGGCAAATGTACCGTCCACTATTTCCACTGCAGGCTTGTCATCACTCTTTGGCAGGAACTGGGTCGCCTCTGGATCGTTTTCTTCGGCATTCAGGTACTTGTTCACTCGTTGGAAACTGACCCGTGCATCAACCAGCATGGAAATCGCTGAAGGAAAATCTTGGATGGGATCGGTGAGTAGAGTAAATAGCGTCAAAGCGGTGAACGCCTTCTTCGGTTCCAGAATACCTCCATTCATGTAGACATACGTGAAGAATGCCGCTATAGAGACCATGAATGGCACAGAGTCCAAAACAAATTGCATCGCACAACGGCAAAATGCACGCTTTCTAAGAAGTCCCACTTCATCTGCTCGTATTTCCTGGATTTGCTTAAGGAATGAAGGCTCCCAGGCATACAGCTTGACTACTTGAATGCCAGATAAAACCTCAGAGATGACTTTTATCCTCTCATCCTTCTTCTTCATTTGTGCTCTCTGATACTTTGACATTTTTGCGGAGATGAGCCAGTTAAATGGAATGATTGCGCAAAGAACACCAACACCAGGGAAGACAGCGTATCCAAGTTCCTTCCAGATAAGATAGATCCCCAGAGCGATTTGAAGAGGAGCAGACCATATTTCATCGGACCGGAAAGCAACCATCCGGATGGCTTCTACATCTATGCCCATCAGATTGACCACCTCTCCAGTAGTGATTCCTGGAATATTTGGAAGAGTATACTAATTAAAGACGAACTTTTATTAATTATTTTGAAATTGTTTTTCTTCAGGTACTGCTGCTTACCTCTTCTGGAACTAGTGGAGACTCGCATTGACTTCCTGTATATGCACATGTTAAGACCAGTGAAGACATCCATGTAGCATTTGAACATGTGCAGGAAGAAAATCTCAAAGAAAATAGCTATCGCAATATAATTCAGAAGTAGGAGCACTGCCCACACATATCCTTTCCACGTTTCAGTTTCCTTGTCCTCCACAAAGTCTATAAGATAACCCATCAACTTGGGAGGAAGGAACGACAAGAAGCAGCTAATTTGTCTGCAGATGATTGCCAATGTAAACGACCCTCCGCAAGTGGACCATAGAGGTCTAATGATGTTTCGAAAAATGCTTCTAGTCTCAGCGAACAACGGCTTCCCATAACTTTTCTGGAAGAGTTTTACAACAACATTGGAGGAAACAGAGGGGATGACTTCCCAGAGATCATCGGATGTGAGCGGTCTCTTGTAGCCTTTGCGAATCAGTGGGGTGCACCATGAAAACAGGATGTAGGAAAGACAGGAGCTGCGGAGTATTGGACATTCTTCTCTTTCGATTCCATCCGAGCAGCGGATGAGGCTATACTGCCCACTTTGTGAGGGGATATCTGACCAGCAGAAAGTGACAGACTGGACAATCATCAAACTTATGGACACACCGAGTAATATCAAGGTCATGAAGGTAATGGAGGGTTGGGAGGGAATGGGATTGCGGTAGATATTGTATTCTGTTCGGAACATTAGGATGTGCACCACTGATAGCATGGACCAATGGAGTAGCTGGATTCCGGAAGTGTGAACACACCGATTTTTGTGGAGAATGATAAGTGCTGCTGACAAAAGCTGAAAAGAGAAGAGAGTTGAAATGAGTTTCATAAATAGTTCCTCATACATTAAAATAATTATTGGTTTCCTTCCTTCATTTAATTATTGACTTGATTGTGGCGGCTTACATGAGTGGCTATTAATATTAATACTGTCGGGGATTTCCAGTCGTGCTTTTCATTTTCATACAAGTTGATACACAGTGCAGCTATTTCCACGGAGATGAGCCATGTAATATTTAACAATTTGAAAACGCTGAGCCATGTCCACCCTGGTTGCCAACTGGGAGGATTATGACCAAGAAATGATGAACCCCTTTTGGGATCTGAAAGGAAGTAGACGTCAAATATTGTGAATATCCAAAGAAACCCACAGACAGGCCAGAGGAGAGTAGTCTTTTCAAATGATTCTGTAAAATCGGGATAATTAGTTTTCCAAATTGTTGAAGGATCCTACGTTCAAAAATAAAAAATCATAAAATTAAACCAATTGTTAACTAGAGCAAGAGCAAATAATTAAAAATATTTGTATGAAAAAACTTGTCAACTTACCCAAAATGATAAATTAAAGTAGCGGTCCATTGTAGAAAATGACATCTGCATTTGAAGACAACATAAAATAAACTGGTTATGATTTCCACGCTTAGGGTCAGATAAATCGAGCAAAAACGTTGCATACCCAAGTTGTAAAGTCGGTATTTCATGGAATTACTAGATAACTTATCAGCATCATGGAGCATCATGATTCATGATAAACAAAATGTGCGCACTGCGCACGTAATAGTACACACATTGAAACCATTCATTAGACACATAATATATTGTAGTCTCAATACCAGTATAAAGCGAAATATTAGTAGTAAACCTAATCGTTTATTGACTTGGCCGTCCAGCTTTAGACTGGACTCTTGAGACTCTTGACTGGACTGCTGAAACAGGTGCAGAATTTATTCATGACAAAAAATCATCTCCACACGCAAGTGTCAATTACGCAGATTAATACTTGGAGAAAAGTTTTTTATTTTGATGTGGATGTGATGTCTAGTATGTTGTTGTGGTATATGCTAAACGTTTCGAGTTTCGATGCGAAAACGTTGCATGTCGTTCTGAATTATTATGAATTTTGATAAGGTATACAGATCATGACCAGTATGCATGTTCATCTCCTCTCTTGTCGTCAGCTTAATTGCTAGTTGGGATTGTTGGGAATATGACGTAACTGCATGTTTTTACTTTCTTTCGTGTATATGATGTATTGTTTTCAGCTTCAGGAAAGATACCTTTGCATGACGGTTGTAGTCTTAGAATATGATGTCAAAATGTCAATGATGTCATCCTACGTTTTACGTTTTCACTCATCCTTCAGGAGGCAGTTTGCTTTCACGGGGCCATTGGTATTGGCTATCATTGGTGAACCTGTAAACATGTTAATAAAACCTGGACAATTTGAGTCATTGAAAACTCATTTTACTCTATACTCCCCTTGGTTTGTACGCATTCACAAATTCGCAATTACATACTGCACTCATAAAATAAAGTTTATGCTACCATGATATCTTAATGTTGATTAATATGTATTCTATTTATATAATTTTATTTTAAACTAGCTAAAATTGCATGAAAAGATCTTGAATGAAAACTTTAATTTTGATTATAAATTTTTATTGAGATCTTCGATGATTCACAACCAGCAGCACTGTTCTCTGTAAGCAAAATCTCAAAAACACGGCAAGCATTTCTCTGCTAATTCCCATTCCTGGCTTCGTCTTTATTTTAAGCACGGGACATGACCTCGAAAACTTCTCCAGCCAAGGGTTAGGTCTCGAGTACTGCCACTTACGCCATTGATACTTCACAGATTTTGATACAGACACAGGACGACTTGCGCATTCCAGAATAATTATATCAAATATAACAACTGTAGCTAACATAAACGGATACATAAGATAAGCCAGATAATGAGCTATAGAGTCCCCTTCTCTTTTCAGTTCAATGACTGCAAAAAGTGATGTTACGTTGTAGGCAGCGTGTACGACAAACATGGCCGGAAGCATATAGTCCTGGAAACTATGATTGCACAAATTAATTAAGATTTGCACTTGGCGATATAACATTCCTTGTCGAGTCGCTTGGTCTTCCCCAGTTCTTGTGATAAGATTGCGGGTTTCCACAGATGTAACCACCGATTTTCTGAGCAAAAATGTATCAAATTTTGTATTATGCCGTTTCCATGGATTTATATGTTGGTACTTCAATAAAATACAACTACATAACTACATACCTTATTTCTTCCAGAATTCCATTGCAAGCGACAAAACAAACAAACACCAGCATTGCAACGGACCCACCAAAATCTGTTACAGATGTCATCATGTATACTTCCACTGCATAGAAAACTACTTTGGTTCCATGTTCGATAGCAATTTCTAAACTTTCTAAGTGTCCAGTTTTTCTCAAGCCATTAAGTTGACACTCTTCGGAAACAATCGAGTACAAAAACTGGGGTGCGCACGGCGTCAGCCAATAAAGCAACGGAAGAACGAATGGAATGATCAGGCTAACAATCAAAATGAGTAGTTGTATATGATTAAATGTACCGGAATGGTGTCTCCGTCTGAATTCTACTGGAAACTGTGCTTGCCAAAACCCAAAAAGCTGATTTATCAAAACGCATATTTCATCATGACGCTGAGATAAAGTTAGTCCACCGAAAATGGCACCCACGTATGCGTTTAACCACATGAAAAACTCAAGTACAACAATTAAAGCGACTCCATGAGCAAAGGACATGTAGATTAATCGACAAATCAAGAAAAGTGTGTAAGTCCATAACAATGCATGCCGTAAATACCATAAGCGAACGTTAGATAATTCTTGAGAAAATGTTAAAACTGGGATGCAACTTCCTTTTCTATGCTCCCAATTGAAGGGAGAATACGATAAAAATTTGGAGACTTTTAATTGGGCTTTCAAAATATGCATGCAGCGTTCAGTAAGCATGATTGATTACCTAATGTGGGCAGTATGAAAGAATGTGTTTTCACTGGTTTGCTATATCAAAATTCTGAAGGTGTAGAAGAGAAGTTTACTCTGAAGCCATAATAATATTCAATAATATGCTCTTTCAATTCCAAACTTGAACTACGTTTTGAATATCATTTCTAAAAATAGAAGAGCTTGTCAATTTTGTAGGGTTTCTGTAACAGTGATCTTATCTTGTTGGTGACAGTGATATGTAGCTAGTGTAGTTTTTATTTTTAATATAATATTTGCTTCCATTGTTTAAACTAGAAAATTATGCACCTAACAAAATATTCAATCAAGCTGTCAATATAATACTATATAAGCATGTATTTTGATGAAATGTCTTCTTACATCATAAAACAAAATAAACCTTAATTGCAAAGCAAACATAATTAAGGATAGTACACACTTACTGATAATTAAGAATTGATGACAAATATTTTGAGCAACAACAGTAAATTTAGAATGCGGAACATGTAACTTTTGTGATGGCCTGACTGGTAAATCCACGTTATATATTTTACATGTAATAGAAAGAGACTGACATGTGTAAATACATGGGTTGGTAAGATGTTGGATAGCATAATGTTATGAAAAACTATCCTTAACGTTTAGTACATTTCAAGTTATAACGGCATTTATTCATTATCGTTCCAATTATATCGAATTATTCGTCGTACACGTTTCTATGTTTCTGTATTGTAGGATTTGTTTTTAATTTCTGCATTTCAATAACATACTTTAAATGGAGATAATTTATTTAAGTTTATGATGCCTCTAATACTTCAACCAACTGTAAAAGTACTAAGTACTTTCACAGCTTTGATTAGTGATGTGTCTTATGTTTAGTCTTTTTTGTCCTATTGTAAATCTGTAACAAATGAATGCAACGAATGTGTAAACACAAAGCTCTTCATAAAGAAAAAGTTATTTGCAAGACATTTTTACTAGATTTTCGAACCGTATGACTGTTCTAATATGCATTGTTGTTGTATAGAAGTTAATAGTATAAACAGCAAAATTGCTTGTAGATGAAGCCAAACAATGAACGCGTTCAGCCGAATTGCTTTCAATTTTCACAAACAATAAAACCAACATTTTATCATATCATCAGTGCTATGATATTCGCACTTCACAGTAATACAATAAGAGGAAATAATCATATAATTTCAAAAAATCAAAACGCAATAAAGCAAAAATTTGTTTTATTTAGTATATTATATAGAGTGATGTTCCATATTATGTAAATTATAAGTTATTCTTGAGAATATTTTTATTTATAAATAAAATGTATAGATATATTTATAAACTTTATGTTTAGGAAATTTATTCTAGCCAATCTTTACGGGCAGAATGAGCATTTTAGGAAAGATAAGTTGTGCTTGTGATATTCTAGTTCGTCTGTATTCTAGTACTTGGAGTATTTGAAAATACAGGTAAGCATAACTGCTTCCAGTTTTTGACAATATAGGTATTTATGTTCAACATTTACTTATATATAAAACTACACAGTAGCTGTGAATGAAGGGTAAATTTGTCCCATATGTTTTAGCTAATTAAAAGGGCAATAGCGTTGTCCACTATGGTGCTCATAATGCCCAAGGCACTACGTTTTTTTAACAAAAAGAATGGCCCCATGCGAAATCCAAAGGGTTTCATTGCCCTCACTTGTTTCCTTCCGGCACTACTCAACATGATTTTGTTCAATCTCATCCAAAATTCTATAGTGTTTTTTGAAGAATTTAATGACGTTGATGCGCGATTACAAAAAATTATAATGACACAAGTGACAAAAACCTCGGTGAAACATCCCATTACATATATTATTAGCTCTACTTTGCGTAACATTTTAATCGTGACAAAAATGCACACCACAACAAGTAAAATACCAGCCGTAACCGTTGCGGGACCGTACAACGTTGTATTAGAGTTTGCCGCGGAGATCAAAATGTAAAGTTCTCGGTGACGTTTCAATCGTTGCGAAAAGTTTTCTTCAAACGATAGACCCAAATCCAAAGAAGGTTTAGAATATGGCTTTTCACTGGTTTTGCGAATTTGTCTCAATATGTCAAGCAGCTTTTTATGCTTAAAATTTTCACATATGTCTCGAATATTCTCAATGATTCTGTAAGCAAAGTCCTTTTGCTTATTTGTCTGTTTCCCAGAATTCCTGCTAAGTTCATAGTTCTCCTTGGAAACAAATCCCAAAATGGAGCAACCAGTCAGCATTAGTAAAAGGTCGGTAAGGCAAACGATGGCACCATATGCCATTCCAAATGTACAAATTATAGCTGAAATCACTTGTTTCAAACGCAAAGGGCACTTTGGAAAGAAATACGTAATAGTAAGCTGTGCTGGGTCGTATGATTTAATGAAAGGAATGACCAGGCCTGTCAGTGGAAACAAAAGGAAACCTGTTGAGAGTCCGTAACCAACAAGCTCAGGGAATTCAGGAATCCGGTTTGACAAGGGCCATGGCCAACCATTGTAGTGAACGTTACCGAGTTTGTATACTTCACAGGTGACATGAGCAAAATAACTGCTTCCAACTGTTAAAGAATCTGTGGCATACCAAGTTGCTGTGTACTTTAATAAGATTGAAAGTATGAAAGCATTTATTACAAATTCTTCCTGATTCGCTTGGTCTGGGTTTCTCCATAAGTAGTGAATGCGAAAGGTGGGAACGACGATGCCAAAGAATGAACAGAGGAGTTTTTGAAAGTTCCACATGGATAGACTCCATGGTTTTCCTTTTTCAATTTTTGGGTTAGGAAGTATGCGATTAACTTTTTTGTCGTAGTATAGTGGAAGTTGGACAAACCTTTGGAGAACAAGCTGGACGTTGATATAAGCTTGGCCAAAACTCATTGCGAATGTTTACCTTATTAATCTTTTTTACTTGAAATGAGACAATGTTTGTTTTGGCAAAGGAAAGTTTTAGTTTTATGAAATATAAAGATTTAGCTTCTATCTTTTCAGAATATTGATGAGATTTTAGATTTTTGTGATATTTTGAAATTACATGTTAAAATATTCAAACAAAAATAATTTGACTTGTTTAAACTTGTAAACCTTCAAAAAACCTTAAATTTTTGGGTAACAATATTATCAATAAAATATGTGCATAAAGAAATCAAAATCATTCATCAGTAAACTCAAATGATATTGTTTTAAAACCCTACTGCTACTTTAACTTCGACTCATCGATGGCGTATGCACGTGTTTATCGTTAAAATGAACCAATGTGATGTTAAAAGGTCAAGGTTTGCAAGAAAGGAAGTCATACAATATCCCCCAGACGATTCTTAAATACATAGTCATGCCTGTAATTCTTTTGTACTCAAAACTGTACTTTTTCAAGTTTGCAAGGACGCACATAAATCAGTATAATCATCGACTAAAATTTTATACATACGTTATCCGCTGCAAGGTTAATTTATTGATGCTTTTCATACTGAAATGCCCAAAATACTGAGAGACATTTAGAAAACTTCTAAAAATTTACATATATTGTATATTGAATTCAATAGGAGGTATAATTAGAGCTATTAATGCACTTTTAATATCAAGTCTATATACGAGAAAGAAACAAAATTTGGATTTTAAGGATTTATTTGGAAGGATTTCATGTGCTAAAATGGGTAAAAATGCTGAAAACAAACAATAGTCTTTAACAATTTCTATAAGCCTCTTCACATCAGGTATTATAGGTTTGATTTGGCTAGAGAAACCTAAGAGGATTCTTCAAAAATTATCGTAAGGACTTAATTAGAAAATACGTTTGGAAATTTAAGCCCGATCTTTAAATGAAAAATATCACTAGCACGTACTGAATTTGTAAA
>JAQIXW010005485.1:0-10344 GCA_034700685.1 Willowsia buskii | reverse complement strand
ATCAGGGATTTCCTATGAGAATTAGGTATCAAAAAATTTACGTATCAGGGATGCATGTAAGAATTTCCATGTCCGTATATTATCTTCACAATGTACTATATGCATTGGAGCACACCCTGTAAACCAACTCTATTCGGATACTGGCTGCTTCCCCAATGTTCCAAGACCAGCAATCAGTTCTTTGGAAAATTTGGAAAACAGTTTTTGCTCGCTTTCAGCTCAATTGTCTACCAAGTTATATTAGGAGTTATCCCATTTGCCGTTGGAAATATTATGATTATTTGCTCTCTAAGTTTCCGACACTACCTACTAAACTTTCAAGAGCTAAGCAATAATTTGGCTACGGATTCATATATGATAACCCTGTTATATCGAAGACTGCAACTGATGTCTGACTTAATGAACCAAATTCAAAAGTGGGGCTTAACCGGTTGTATAATTGTCTCTTCAATACTTACCCAAAGTGTAGTTTGCATTGCTGCCATAAAATTTGCTCGAAATGAGAAAAGTGTTTTTGCAGTTTTAATTTTAATTGGAATGAACATATTTTGCTTTACATTGCACTTTGTTTTTTTGACAGCATTAGCCGATGTATTTAGAACATCTGAGAAGGTAATCAGTGGACTTTATGATCGTGCTAAATTTGATACTAAATGTGATTCAAGAAGAGCTAGGGGAAAATATTTGCAAAACTTTTATGCATCGTGTAGACCCATACGATCTGGATTTTGTTCATTTAATTTTGTGGAGAGACTTACTCCGTTGAAATGTGCTGATTTGGCTAATGTTTTAATAATAAACTTATTGCTGGTCTCGTAAATGCGTATTTTAAAATTATATCTATAATTTACATTGCTAATTAATGTTTGAGATGTTAACAGGGATGTAAGAAAAAGGATTCAGTAATTAAGAATTTTAATTAAATCTCTGTTTGACAAGAATTATATTAGCACGTGGCCTTAATGTTCTTGTCCAATTTAAAATTTACAACAACAAATTTGTTTTTGGCTGTATTCCAAAGTGTAGATTGTGATTTATTTGCTTTGCTCATAATTACAATAATAATCAATTTTAATTATAAAAAACGAATACATCTCATGGCATCAATTTTTGCAAGGAACCAGTGCTTTAGCTTATTGAAATGCTACATTGCAGATAAATTACAATTTGCCTTTAAAAATATGTTAGAAAAGATCCTTGCTCATAGATTGTATGTCCTAAATGTTCTTTACTCACCATACAACATTTTAAACTAAATTAAAATAGTTGAGCTGCAATCACTTAAATACAGAAATGCTTTTTCATGTAGAACCATAAAAAGTTATAGCATCACTTTTACACTTTTTTTGGTACAATGTCCGACATATCAACTAATTTTATGTCGTTGATGGATCCTCTTCCTGGCCCCTGTTTAATATGTTTTCTGTGTTTAATCTTGAAAACAAATAGTCCCGCCTCGATTTTAACTCTTTGTTTTACATCTTTTACAATGGTAATAATTCTAGTTTGCTTTAAAGTTCTGAAAAAGCTTTGTATTGTAGCATAGGGTTGCAAAAGAAGTTCAAAAAGTAAACAAAATCCGCCCAGTACATACATGCAAATAGCAAAAATAAAAATAGCAAGAAGTTTTTGCAGATCAATTGTGTCCCCAGTTGCAACAGCGGCATTTGAATTTACATTTTCTGTTGTCAATTTAAATAAATATTTCCTCGTCATATCAGACCACTGCCTCCACTTAACAATCAAACCACTCGGTACAATCCTTGAGTATGACTCCAGCATCCAGTATCTGTTGACTGTGTACACCTCCAAAAACCACGGAACCACTTTCATCACTTCTTCTAATCTGTAACACTCCGCATCAGAATAATTCAGGTCGTCCCGAAGTATTTTTTTGTAAATCGATATTTCACTTGTGTGGACTACGCTCTGTGAAGTAACAAATTTCTTTGACAAATACTTCGCATAATCCTGATACAAAGTATAATTAATTATATGAAAACTTGAGTTTAGCCGGTTGAAAATCCCTCTGCGTTGGAAGTCGTCTTGAAAATGTAACCAAGGCGTACCAAAAGATGGATTCCACAATACTTTGTATCCCATTTCCAGCATTTCCGACAGCGTTTTGTGAACTTTTGGAGGATCAGGAACTGCCAAAATGCTTAATATCTCGTTCCCATAAAAGTTGGAAATGAACAACCATAAAATCTCACTAAATATCAAGCACGCAAGTTTGCTTTGATGTGGAGAAGATATTGAGGAAGATAAAATACGGTGATCTATTAGTTCAAGTATTCCGAATATCGAGATTGTAAAGAGCCAAATCTCCAAACTAAATGGGCAGATCCACGTTGAAAAGTTCATAACTTCTTGGTCATCATCACTTTTTGGATTCACTTTGCAGTAGTAAAATGCCAATGCGTCATTTCTAAAAAATCGGTATCCCAACACTATCCATATTTGCACTCTAGAGTAATCCAAGTAAGTACTATCTAAGGCAAAGAACTCTTGTGTAATGAATTTATTAATATTGCCAGTTCCGTAATATCTCCACAGGTCTGTGTCCATAGAAAAGTTGTAATATTGCAGGAGTGTCAAAAAAGATGTCATAAATTGCTCTGAGCAGTAATGATAATGGAATGAAAATAATTGGGAGCATATAACCTTCATGTCTCCCGCTTTATTCGCGCTCACTTGTACATCAATATGTTTCTGGTTTGCATCACAAAACATGCTCTTATGCCATGTCAGTGGTTCACGTAATGAACTTAAATATTCGGATGTCACTTCCAAGTTGCTCAAGTTCCGAAAACAGTACCCGTTGCAAATAAACGTGTATAGGATTTTTGAAGGCTTGGTTTCATGGTCCAAAAGAAAAACTACTTTCATTGCTGGAAAATTTTTGAAGACTACGTTGAACTGTTTGTCCGCATCAAATTTGTCTGCATCTTTCCACGCGTCTGTTATTGGAAATATAAGCAGTGTGCTCGCATGGTACACAAAATAATGATGCGCGATATAAGCCCAGGGACTTGTTATTGCAAGGTGATTTGGTTGGTGATATTTTGCAGGATATCGGTAATCAATGGTAATCTTTTTGTAATACTGAAGAATCATCGATCGAGAATTTCGAAAAGTGAATTTGCACTCGTCAATTGTAAAGTCTATGAAAAATATGTCAAAGCTTTCTGCTCCAGAGTCAAAAATTGTCAAGAGATCTTCAATTGTCTGCCGAAATGTTTCACTTCGGCAAGGGCTCAAGTATGAGGGATAAGTGCACTCAACAAAAGATTTAAGTAAAGTAAGAAAATAAATTGAAAGCTTGAATATTTCCATTTTTGACTTCTAATGTAGTTTAAATCCAAAAAACAATTGGGAATTTTTCGACCACTCGGAATATTTCTGATATAATTATGAATATAGTTTGTGAATTCAAGCAAATGTGATGGCGGACCACCTAACTATAAACTGGAGCAAAAGTTTGAAATTTTCAGCAGTTAAGTTGATAAAAACTATTGAAACATTTTACTAACAGTCCGATAAGACAGAAAAATAACATCTTTACTCAGGCTTTTTAAATTCAAAGCGACAAGCGTTGGATTCAAACAATGTTATATTCGCTCGTTTTCTAATTTAAATAATAAATTACACACAGCAAAGTTGAGCATCCTATTGCTTACGCTCTTACTTATCGACCACCGATGGATATTTAGATAATAATGTTGTATGTTAATTTGTTTTTGTGAAAAATCGATATTTTGGCTTCCTGTTGTTGTTTTTGATACGGACAACTGGAGTAGGGCATTTGTTGTTCAAATTTTTAACAATCTTGTCTGTCCTGCATTGCTATACTAAATAAAGCATAATATCACTTTTAGTAGTTGTATAATTACCATATGCTTTGATAAGTCAAAATATTGTATGACAAGGATTTGTTAATAATTTAAAAAAATTGTTAATGAGGATACTTTCGTAAATGCTTATCACAAAGAATAGTTGTTTTTGGAACTCTTCCACGGATTTTTATTCAGAACTGACCCAATTCCAATCCCAATTCCTGCGAGTAGAATTTGATATGTTTATGAGATTTGTAAAATAAAAGATTTTATAACTAAATACTTTACTTTCACAACACTAGCCCAAAAATGACTTAAAATTTAGAAATTTACTCTTATAAAACCAGTGAAGCAAGCAATGAAAATATTGATTATTCGATTGCTTTGAGCGAAGTGTATGATCGCAATAACAGGGTAGCAGCAACTGAAAACTAATGCAAACATTTGTTATTCTCTTTAGTTGAATCGGCTATCGTGACATCTATGAATATGACAAAATTTAGTGGTAAATTATCTTGAGTTTAATTGCTTTTGTCCTTACTCGAAAATTTTTTTAAATTATAAAGCGAATATTATATGCCTGCTTTAGTAGGCAGCCTAACACTCATTCGTCTTAATAAAATAGCTAGAAATTGAACAAACATGTATCGTAGGAATAAATGTATGTATTTTATTTATACTTTTTAAGCTTTCGGCATGCTTAAGCTTAACAAAGAATTAACAAGTGATGATGTTGAATTTTGGATACGACTATTATTGTATTTCGGTCAAAGAAAGATGAACGTTTATCCCGAATTTTACTAACTTTTTTGTAAGATTGCTGATATTTAGCAGAATCAATTTCTCAAAGTATTTTCTTATATTAAAAAATAGCATTAAAAATATTAGTGTGTTACAATTTTTATAGAATAAAAGTCAAAAGACAACAATATTCCTGCAACACTATCATTTTATAATAATTGCAGATCGCAATTTGCTTGCGTGGACCAAATCTCACTTGAAAACATTACATATGTTCCTCGAGGAAATCAAGATACAAGCAGCTATTTGCCAGTCTAATTTCGTGAAAAACATTCAGTTGGCTTTAACTTTAATTTTTCAAATCCGGATCCTTCAGATTACTGACCAGTATTGAGGATGCGTATGAGTTACGATTTGTATAGTGTGCTTTTTTGCAGAACGCTTTATGCATCACCGAGCGACTAGGAAAAATTTAGTGAAGAACTTGGGGCGAACGCAAAATACTAAATTTCAAAAAAGAAGGAATAAAAAGTCTGACTTAAAAACCACGAAAAATAAAAAGCTCTTTAGGGTTAAAAAGATAAATCATGTGGGTTCAGATATACCGTTTGAAGAATTAGGTGATATTTAAATTTGCGGCGGTGAGAAATATGGGAGCCAAAATCAGACAATTTTATAATTTTTAACATAGACAGGCTGACCAGAACAATACAAATAATAATATGACGTATGACCGTGCTCAGTTTTAAGTATTGTTGTTTGCAGAAGTCTGCTTCAAAATTTATTGAGGTGATTTGAAAAAAAAAATTTATAATAATTTTATTACTATTCCCCTATTAAATTTATGGATCCGATTTTTCATTTTTAACACCGAGTTCCACCAAAATATAACGGGTTTTCTACGACCATAAGGATTCCCAGAAATTCGATATTCAATTTCTTGATTTTTTAGAATTCATGATAAAATAGGTTTTGCTCTTGTCATAAAAAACACATGCTGCTATTAATGCTACTATGCAATTCTTAGAGAAATCGCAATTAAAAATTTTGCATTGTATTCAATGCTACACTAGAAAGTATATTTTTGCTTGGGCTTAAATTGGAACGACAAATATTAATGACAGGCATAAAGACAATAATCTTTTTTTATTCTACGGGGTTTTGATGTCAGTCAGGATAATTTTGATTTACTCTTTTATTTGAATAATTTTTCCGTATAATATTTTATAGCTGATAAAGTATTAAAGTATGTGCATAGCTTGACGCCTAACTTAATCAAAAGTAAGACAACACTTAATTTTTACTTCAATAAAATTGCTCAAGTCTGATGTTGATTTTTAATTTTTAATTTTCAAGAAAATATTTTATTAAGAGCCATTGATAAGATACAAGATTTTAATATAGAATAATGTTTTGTCCTCCGGGCTGCACCAACTCTATTCTGGTTTCTTTTGACTAAGGACATTCCCCTGGCGATACTACATTTGCTCCTAGAAGAGAAAAGTTAAAAAAACGTTTAGAAACTTTTTAAATTTGTAGACATTAAATTTCCTGATCGACTACAAAAACTTACCAGAACATGCTGCTACACATTCGTTGGCAAAGGTTGTACTGGCGCAAACAGGCGTATAATCATCAGTACAAATACACTCGTCCTGTTTTCCCGGTGCGAAAGATGACCGCTTTGCCGATTTTGATTTTCCCGTTACCATCCCAACAATCAGGAAGGCAATAAGAGCCCCGACGTAGATATTCGATCGGGTAGACATAATTTGTTTTTTAAGTTGAGGATGTTTTTTACTACTTACCTTTTGAAGGATTGTAAGGATTTGATAAAAACTGAAGAGAACTCGCAGCTTTTATAGTAAAAATTTCAAGAGAAAAGAGAAAGTTTGTGAAACTGACCTACTTACAATATAAAATGTGATATATTTGCAAGTGTAAAATTTTCTAATCTTAAAATATACGCCCAATATTTTGGGGAAATCCAATTGTCTAAAATATATCCACCCCATTTGGAGGGAGTATTTTTTATAGCACACACGCTCTCTCTCTATTATATTTTGAAGTGAAATTCTTTTGTTCCACACCTTCTATTCTATATTTTCATAAACAATGATTGCTCATGAGTCATAGTCAGAAAATATTATGGCTTCAGGACTTTATTGAAAAAATGCCAAAAAATTAAAAACGTTAGATTCGTATATAATTCTATATTATAGGTTGAATCGCATGAAATGATTTATTTTTGTTTGTAACTTATCATTCAGATGAAATTGAACATATCGAATTTAAAATAAGAATCTCAAGAAAATTTATAAATGTATATATTTAAATGAAAAATTTATGCTAAGGCCAACGCATTGTGATTATGATGATCTTGACACATTTTTAATTCAGAAATAGTATCGCACGAGTAAAAATTTTGCAATATGTATCACAAATTTTATGTTTCGGTCCTTGGTAACATGTACCAAAAAAGTACGAAATGATTTCAAATTTCGATTTCCGTGTCACGGTTATTGTCAGGTTAGGTTAGGTTAGGTTAGGCACAGAACATCAAGTGGCCCCAGAACTTTAGTAGCTTCACTGTTCGAAAGGTGATTTTCCTCTTGAACGATGCTCCGATATGCTAGCAATTCTTCGTTTGGAGATTCTATCGCAACATCTTTTCCCGTGTCCGTTGGTTCAGGAATCTTTTGAATTTAGTAACCTAATACAAGGCAATTACGCTAACAGATAAGAATATTTGACAATTAAGAGTGAGATATTACTTAACAACTTCTAATTAGAGTTACGACCGAGCATTTTTTTGACAATTTTGCTCAGAAAACTGTAGTTGTTCTGCCAAACAGTAGTCTGGATCAAAATCTTTAAGTATTCTAAAATATTGTATCCATATTCGTATCACTTTTTACTTCAGTGAGCTTTAGTACCAACACAAATAGTACTGCTGACTTTGTTCTATTCTCCTAAAAGTTTCTCAGGAATATGCTTTTATTAAAAAGCACTTCGTTTTTAAAGAAAACCACCAAACTTGCCAGTTGGTCTGTAGGAGGATTGCTAGAATGGGACCCTAAATCAAAACAACTTTGCGCCTCTAACGACATTAAAAAAGCAACAAGGATTATCATCACGAATCGTTCTCTGCTAAGTAAGGCCATGTTATGATGGTTATATTAGAGAATGTTTTGGATATGCTAGTAAAATATTGACATATTAGTTGGAGTGAAGAATAATACATGGATTCGAAATTAAGGAAGCTTTATTACCTCCATTTTATCATGAGTCGTAGAACGATTATTGTGTTTTTTTTTTTTCATTTATTGTATAATTTCAAATAAACAGGATTAAATTACTTCAAAGCTGTATAATGTACTGAAAAATAATTAAAGTTGAGATGCTCATGATAGGAATAAAAATTTATAACAAAAACACACCAGATGACCTCAATTTTTTGAATGGACCAAGGCTTTAGTTATTTTTTATTGAGTTCAAATGGTACAATAGCATGTAAATTTTTAAATGGTTTTAAATAGGAAGGACAAATAATAATGAATGGCATGATGAATTTCAAAAATGCCGTTTTTATTCTACGGCGCATTAATGTCAGTGTGAATACTTTTGATTTACACTTCAGTTTGAAGATTCTTTCTATAGTTTTTGGGGCTTGTAAGTTCCAGAGATTGCATATGCACAGCTTGAATTCAAACTTAACAAGAATGAAGGAAATATTACATTTTTACTTTTATACAACGCTCAATTTTTGAGTTATTTTTTTATTTAGAGACTTTATTTCGAATTATTTATAAATTTTAGGATACAAGATTCTGAGAAAATATTATCAAATAAATTTTTGTATTTCGAACTGCCCCGGTGTCAATCTGGTTTCGTCTGGCTAAGGACATGCCCCTGGCGATATTACATTTGCTCCTAGAAGAAAAAAAGTAAAAAATATTTAGGAGCTTTTCAAATTTGCAAATATTTAAATTTCCTAATCGACTACAAAAACTTACCAGCACATGCTGCTTCACATTCGTTGTTAAAGGTTGTAGGTACACCGGCGCAAACAGGGTCAACAACGTCGAGACAAGGTGTACACTCCTGTTTTCCCGGTGCTAAAGCTGACTTCTTTGCCAATTTTGATTTTCCCGTTACCATCCCAACAATCAGGAAGGCAATAAGAGCCCCGACGTAGATATTCGATCGGGTAGACATTTTTTGTTTTTTTAAGTTGAGGATCTTTTTTTACTACTTACCTTTTGAAAGATTGTAAGGATTCGATAAAAAACTGAAGAGAACTCGCAGCTTTTATAGTAAAAAATTTCAAGAGAAATAAGAAAGTTTGTGAAACTGACCTACTTACAACTTATATAAAATGTAAGATATTTGCCAAGTGTAAAATTTATTCAAATATAAATATACGCCCAACATTTTGAGGAAAAGCCATTGTTTAAAAATTATCCGCCCCATTTGGGGGGAGTATATTTTTAACCTACTCTCTCTCTATTGTATTTTTAAATGAAATTCTTTTGTTTCATGCATTCCATTCTACATTGAGACATGTTAATATTATTCATGAGTCATAGTCAGAAAATAATATGGCTTGCGGATTTCATCGAAAAAATTTCCACACATCACAATCACAAGAAAGTATTTGCTACAGATTTGAACTTATAATTCACAATTTGACATAAGAATCACAAGCAAATTTATAATGAAAACTTGCAATAATCTGAACTCATGACGATTACGATGATCTTGACACCTTTTACTTAAGAAAGAAAACAAAAGGAACAATATTTTTTCCTAAAGAAATGAATGAAATACATAAACAATGGCATTTTGTCAGGACTCAAACTTTTGGGCATAATGTATCAAAATACTTGTGATGTTATACAGACCACTATACAAAATAATTGAATTGAAAATGCTTCAAATTTCATGAAATCATAAATGGTAATTGATATGGTGCATAAAATATTAACTAGCTCATCATGCCCATCCTAATAATTTTGCTCATCGTCCCGTCTCTACCATTTATCCAGCCTCTCTCCGAAAACCAACTAGATGACGATGAAGATGCGTGGGTGGAGTGGGACACGGCAACAATGGAATACAGTGACATTCGCCCTTCCTTAGAGACATCAACGTTTTCCCTGAATCAGGACCCAAATAATATTCAGGACCCTCAACAAATACCTGGTTTTATGGGAGTCCCCTACAAAATTGAGGACCCCTCCCCAACCGAGAAGCTTCTCATCGATGAAGGTTACCAGAGACATGCCTTCAATGAATACATTTCTGACAAAATTCCCTTGAGACGGTCCTTACCCGACTATAGGAATCATTGGTGCCGGAAGCCAGGACTCTACTTGGATAATTTATATGCAGCCTCAGTGGTCATGTGTTTTCACAACGAAGCGTATTCCGTGCTTTTGAGAAGCGTCCACTCCATTCTGGACAGGACACCAGCTCATCTGCTGACAGAAATTGTGCTTGTGGACGACAACTCTGAATATGGTACTTACTTTATTTTATTATCATAATTTCAATATAGACTTAATATGTTTTATTTTTTTGTAGAAAATTTGAAGCAACCTTTAGACGAATATATTCGCACACTGCCAAAAGTGAAACTGGTCAGGTCAACAGAGCGACTTGGATTGATAAGAGCACGAATCCTGGGGGCTGATAATGCTCAGGGGCCAATCCTCGTGTTTTTGGATTCACACGTGGAAGTGACGCCAGGATGGTTGGAGCCGAT
>JAQIXW010005484.1:0-10344 GCA_034700685.1 Willowsia buskii | reverse complement strand
AACACTTGATGCGCATACTATGTTGTACGTGATCAAAGAAACCTGCTATGGGACCTTATGAGAGCGATGAGTTGTATGTATGCTCTTTGAAGACTCTTTTTTGGTTTGTGTAAAAAAGGTAACATGAGCCAGGCTTTCATACTTTTGTAACCGCATACCTCGGTCAGCAGCATTATTATATCTTTTATTATTGTGAAAACCTTTAGTCCATCCACCTGTAAACTTATTTCAAGCAAAACTCTTGTCCATGTTTTTATTATGCCTTTGTATTTATGTACATATATGTACATGCATGCAATGCAAGCATAAATATAATATATGTATGTACTATATTGTTACACAAAAAACTTTTACAGAGAAGGCGGCTACCTGTTACCAGACACCACAACAGTCGCAATTATCCTCCGAGAGGAGAAAAAAAAGTAAGTAAAAGGGTAAACCTACACCGTCATCACGAGTACAAAATGCTCATAATGAGCCAGTGGAAACGGCAACAACGGCAAATATGTTGACTGTATTTCCAGATAAAAAAAGACCGGAGGAATATATGCGCTGTTGTAGTTGTAATAATAAAAATAACCTTTAAAACTGATGAGTTCGTTTTTCTGAGTGTGTGTGGATGATCGACTTGTTGGATATTACGTGTTGAATGTCCTCCTGACGTGATGCTACTCTAGGAGTCTTTATTATTATTATGAAGAACTCTACAACTTCCTCATATGCAATGCATTAAAAATAAAATTCTATTCTTAAATTCTGATGCCGCGCTATAAACATTAGATCGCTTACCTTTTCTATAAGTCGGGAAGAATGTATTTCTTCTGTATTTTTTCTCTAGCAAAGAGAGGGAAAGCAAACACGAACATATTTTTATTGTGTTATATTAACTGAGAAATCTCAACGTGACGTTTAAGAGTAAGTCATAAACGATCAACTTGATCGTTCTTCGTTTGTTGATGTATGCACATCAACGTGGTAATAATAGTTACGAGGAGTCATACGCGCAGACATTACACTTAATAGCAACGGTGGCATTCACTTAAATACATAGTTGATATTTATGTCCGCATATATAGTGTGCGTGTTATGCTCCTTCATGATGGTTTCTTTTTACACTTTAAATGAGATTGACGACGAGGTTTTGTTAAGGAATTCTGTTCCTTCTCGGAGGGAGAGTGAGAGACTCGTGTGGACATGTGCATGGAATGGATGAATGCTCACTGTAACATTTTGTTGATCCTTTTGTCAGTCTCATACTACCAAGTTCTCCCCGTGTGAGATGTGCGTAAAAACATGATGCATAATATATAAAAGCCATAGTCATCATAATGGTGATTGTTATTGTATTATTACAACTAGCTACATACATAATATAAAATGCTGTGTTGTAGCGTAAAATTATAGACTATAAGACAGGAATGGATGCTCTATAAGGCACCGTATTTTTGTATCGTAAGTAAACTATTCAGCTCTTATGGGTATATTCCATATAACTGTGGAATTTGGATGATGGACTGTCGCGTCACTACATCACGCTACGCTGAGCTCGGTAGTCAAGTATCACTTTCGTATTTTCTTTCTTGTTGCTGCTGACGGGACGACCTTCACTTCTTCAGAAGGATTCCCTTTTTTTCTATTTTGCCTTTGCCCATTATAATAACAACGTGGCTCAAACAGGTAGTCGATAAAGGGACGCTTCTCGCCGTTGAGAAAAATGCTTCTGACGATGTGGACGTCTAATGATTTTCCAAGGAATAAGCTTATGTATGTACAAAAAGGTAGTAATAGCTTACATTATATGGTAGTTGAAGGCATGTACAATGTACGATAGATGGATTGTGATACTAACAATCTTCAATTGAGAAGAAGCGAAGATATGAATCTAGGTTTGTGGTATGCAACTGCCTCGGAGGCTATTTTTTATCGTTTTTTTACACAAACCATTTTCATTTTCAATAAGTTCACAGCTTATAAAGATTGATGGTATATGATTTGGTGCTTATGCTGAAAGGGAAAAGAATTTACTACTTATCTATTTTTACTTTCAACGAAATTGCCTAGACATTTGGAGCGGTTTTCTTGCAACGTAAAAAAGGAGGGTTACCGCAGATTATGTAACTTGTTGTTGGTTTTGGGTCTTCTTTCGCTCGACACATTCTTACTACCTATACTACATGTCTACGTATTGTTAGCAACTAATAATATCACAATCCCCAAAATCTGCGCTGATTACTGCCATGATAAATAATGCTGTGCTCAAGTTGATACGGATATCATGATTCCCTAAATGCCAGGTTCATGGGTAGACTACATGATGAAGGCTTTCTCTTTAGGGATGCTCTGCTAAAACGTATTAAATGAAATTTCTTTTCTAGGAAAAACACTCATTTTGATCATTGCGAAGAATTCCTCGTTCGTGGAGACTGTACGATCATTATGAGAATGTAGGGAAACGGTGTGCCATGTTTATAACTTATAACAAAGAGTTGCTTAGTTGGTTGTTTTCTAGGATGTAAAGTAGGAACTACGACGATAATTGACATCGACATAATTACTTTGTCGATGTTGGGAAATATGCTGAAAATGCGAATTCGCCTCAGATGAAAATCACAAGACAAGCTGTTAACAAAACGTAGAATATACACAGGGGAAGAGACAGGATGTTGTTCAAAATTTAAAGTTTAATATCGATAAAATGTGGAGCAATAAAGCTCTAAAACACGATGTTATTGATTGTGTCAAAGACAACTCAAGTGTCTTGTCTCTCCTTCTTTTAATTTCTTGTTACCACGCTCAAAGCTACATGAAGAATTTGGAAAATTAGGAAAAACGAGAACACATAGGCAAATAATCATATAGTGCTATTTTTCTGCTGTTATGCAGTCAACCAAACATCATTACCTTCTCATTAATAGCAACTAGATTTTCTGCTAGCATGTCACATGCCAGATACTACTATAGATTAGAACTAAATTAGTTTCTTCTCGCGCATGTGGGTTCTTCATCTTTCAGTCAGTCAGGAGGAGAGAAGATTCAAAATCACAATAGAATGCAATGTTTCACTCGACGTTTATCTGCCTAGGTATTACCTCTTCTCTTCTATTATCACACACTACTCCCAGAACACCACTCGATATCTATCAGCACCAACAACATTCCTTTTCATGTCGCAATGCAATGATTTTTGTGTAAAAGTCAAAGCAAAGTTTTAAAATTGTAAAAACAAAGGGAATACCTAAAGAAAACTTGCTCTCTAGTCGTGATACTAAATACTCTAGAGATTTAGCAGGGTACAAAAGCAAACATATCATGATGAAATGATCATGAAGATGACTCAAGGCATGCATGGAAATCAAGTGTATCTTTACAGGTTCCACATTCACAGCACATCAAAAGGCAGCATTAACAGTAGGCGTAAAACATTGTTATAAACTGATTTTTCGTCTGTTCATCCCGATTCCAGATTTAAGCAAAAGGTTGTTGTTACTGCAATAAGCCAGTTTCTCTATAGATTCTATTCTCTACTTTTGTGTTGTAACTTGTAGCACGCATCTCATCATGTAATCCAGTTGGATAAGCATGGAATGTAAATATACTCATTTTACGGGCGAATGCCTTCCCCATTCTCTCGCTGTGACAGTGAGAAAAGAAAGGACAGAAAAAAACCTAACGACTCTGCCATGTACTCAGGGATCGCTGCTATACTATTCTTATAAAAACGTCTGGAAGAAGGAGAAGAAAGACAGAGAATCTTTTCATGTTAATATTTATTATGTGTAACCCTCCGTTAAAGTTGTTGGATATTCAACAGGCAGGCAAGCAGGCATAGAGAAAAGAGAAAAACATCTCGGATGACATGATGTGATCATTGTTAGCAAGAAAATTGGTAGAATAATCAGTGCAGAGCCTGTTACATGAATAAATATATACACACACTTGCCTTTGCGCTGGTTTTGTTTTACATGCAGTAGATAATTTGAGTTTAGAAATACATACAATTTTTAATGCCTATATATTAAAGCATTTAGTAGTAGTAAAGGGAATAAATAAATATACAATGTAGACTTTCTGTGACTTTTCTCACACTCTTAAAAATTCATTTTGACTCTTGTTTTCATTTTCGTTCTTTGGCTTAAGCATGTACACACGGTGAGCGCACATGTGGTCTTCGCACACACACTCGGCTTCTTCTTTTTTCTTTCCGATGCCAAATTCTCAGTAATAATCATAATCACTATTTAGTTGTGCCGTATTATACATTTTTTAAGCTGTCCGGGTGTTGTATGTCGGCAATATTAAGCTGTAGCATGTTTCCGAAAGAGAGTGAGAGCTTATAGGGAAAAACAAAAAGAAGGAATAAAAATACATATTTTCAGGACAGAGCAGAAAATGCATTCATTAAAACATTTTTTATGCGTTTGGGACTAACGAAAATACAAATTTCTTTTACAATTTTTCAAACACATTGTGTTCCTACGTTTATAGTTGTAAACTTTTTAAAATTGAATATTTTTCATTAACCCTAACCACTCAGCTCTATAACAGACAGATACAACTGGTGTTGTTACTTTTAACACTTGATATTATAGGGCACGATGATAACATGTAATGTTGATGTTCTTATAATAAGCCTCCATTACTTAAAGCTACCATTTCGAAAAAGTAGCTTACTTGGGGATACATAATGTATTTTTGGGAATCATATAATATGTATATAAATGAGTCTGAGTGAACTGTACCGGCATTTTCGGAACAAAGTATGTATTATGGGAAAACTGTCAGAAAGGAACCACAGTCTAGACTAAAAACAGAAGGCTGCTCTCAGTTTTGTAAAGATGTGTAGGGGTCTTTCTCGTGACAACTCTTTGGTTTGTTGTTTCAAAAATGCACTTAAATCATGTTAGAGCAGTGCACAACCATATGCATTCATGCCACTCAAACCATGACCTGCAATATAATTTGGTGTTGAATACTGTTTCGGGTTTTCTTTCTGCTTGCCGAAATTGTTTTGGTCTGTTGATGATAACAAAGAAGAAGATTCATAACTTACACACATATGAAGCAATGTTGCTCACTTTGATTTTTCAACTTTTTCAGTATCTGATGATATGAGTTATCCTTTATTGTGCATGTCTATGTAAATGTAAGTACAAACTTAGATGCATTCACCGATATTTAAATGTGTTTTCAATTTATGCAGTGACATATCTTAATATATCAGCAATAAATATTTCTTGAGATCAATATTTTCTGGATAAACATGAGGAGAAAAACGTGATTTGTAAGTGAAATGCTTGTATGCTTTTGATAATCAATAATATAATATTGTTATATGTGACAATATTTTTTGAGGTTTTCATGAACTCGTTTTGGTAATAGTTAGACAAACGCATCATGGGAAACAATGATAAAATTAAAGCATCAAAAAAAGCAATACAGCAGAAGTCGGAACGCGTACCTAGATAAATGAATATCGATGAAAAGGTACATAATAGACTGAAAATGTAATAGATAAATATTTAAAGATTATAACCTAAAATGTACTTGCACTGCATAAAATCAATTGACAAAAAACTGTCTAAAAGCCATTTAAACTAACGAGAACGCGAATAAAAAGCAGACCGAAAACAGAATTAATAGGCAATGTCAAAAGTGAATCTTTACTATGAAGAAGAGAAAAACAAAAGGAAAAGCAGAGGTGAACTGAAAGATAATTATATTCTGTAGGTAAGACTTTACTCGATAACTCTATTGAACACGTCTCTTTACCCGAGATTACGTAACCCTGAAATTTGTCACCTTCGTATCATCGGTTTCAGCAAACAGACTACCAGAAAACAGACATATACCTATACTGACTGAGACAAATAAATTAGGAACATAGAAAGCTGTCTATGTTAAATAAGGTTTAAGATCATCAAATGGTATTTCCACTCTAGTGATAGTAAGGTTAGAAAACAATCTAATGTCTCGGCCACTTTCTTCTTGACATTATAGGTCGAGTTCACATTTATTCATATATCGTTAGGAATCCTGATAAGGAAAATCGTACAGAGCAGGAAAAAGTTTTGTTGCAACGAGATTCTACATGTTGATTTCACCACGACATTACTTTAATTACTGCCACTGGTAATTGAGGAGAAAGGTCACACACATAATGTATAGGTATTTCGAACGGAGAAAGTTGTAGAAAGTAGACTAGAGCATATTAATACAGAATATATGATCGTATAGACTAATGTATTAATATATCAAGGCAGGCTTGTTCGACCTGTGACTGGTGAACAGGAATCAGACAATCCAACTACGTATTTGAAAATTTTGATTATAATATAATAACTTGAGTTAAACATTGAATAGCATCTAGTTATTACGAAAATTCGAAGCGATAAATTATGAAACTTTTCCATTAACTATGATTAGGCTGTATTTGGATGAAAAAATATGCACTGAACACAAAATATGAAATGCAAGCAATTTTTTTTAAATCACAGCATTCCAGGTTGTATTATATTATAGTTTGTGGAAGTTGCATAAATAAAGACCACTTAACTTATTTCTAACTGACCTTGATCCGGGAAAACAAGTAGAAAATTAAAACATAGACAAAAGCAATAGTTTATTCATGCGTGATATTTTTACCCATACTACCTGTTTCTTGCGATCATAGGTTTTGATAAATTCAATTTGAAAAATCGAACCCTTCATTTGCACTTATATTTGATATTACATCCTTGATTATTCCATGTAAAAGCCGCACTTGTATACTACTGAAAGCGAGTACAAATGCAAGTTTTACACGAGTTCCTGCATGTGAAAGCATTTCTCCTTCATGACAAAATAATAAATATTTCTCATGTGCTAAAAACCATTTCGAATGTCACCAATTTATATCGATATTTCCTACCACTGGAAAGTTAACCTTTACATTTTCGTTTTCCTTCAACGAGTCATCAAATCCATGACATAATATCAGACACGAGTAACATAATATGTCACAATTTGTGTTCTTATACTACCTACAGTTTTCCTATACTACTTTTTATCAAAGTAGCAATGGTATAACCATAAACAAACCTACGCAATGATAGAATGATCCTTGATAACTAAAAAAATAATGATAACAGTGATAAAAAGTGCAGGTTCCTCTAATATCCTATAACCTTACCAGAAAATGATTACATAAACAAATACATTATTATGAGTTATCGAAAACACTGTCACTACTCTTACCTTGCTTCTTCTACACCCAGAGACATTTTTCTCCTATAAGTATACAAAAAGAGCCAACATACATAGCAAGGCTCTAACGAAACATGAAGAGGAGGTTTCTGCCTCACGGCATGTAGAGTCTTTGTTCCCAACAAAACAATTTTTTCCTGCTTGACTTACATCCACTCACTCACTACTACTGTATAATATTATATTCATTATTATCATTGCTTCTTGTTGCTCCATCATTGCTGCTGAGTTTCGGAATACTTTTTTTTTCATGACATGCTTTTGCTCTAAAGAGCCTTTACGCTCTATGTGAAGATTTCTGGAAGGTAGTACGAGAGAGTGAGTCGCCTATCCTTTTCCTTTTTACCTCTCTTCTCGTTTCCTACTACTGACACGCTACAAAGCCATTTTGAGAGAGAACCGACCGTCAGTTCTCTAGGAGAATTTCGTGAGCCCACATCTCATTTTCATTTCTTCTCAGAGAGAGTGAAAAAAGTCGCTCTGTGCGTAGGTAGGTCGGTTTTTTTGTAGTTACGTACGTAGGAGGAATGCAGGCAGACGGCAAACAACACAATTTTGCTAATGCGATCTTTTATTACTCTCATTTTTTGCATTTGTGAACCCATTGTTTCACGACTTGTTGCATACACATAAAAGCCCGAATATAGTTTTTTTCATGTGGTGTTTACTTTTTCTTGACATTTGAAAAGTGCATGGGGGAAAATCGCCTCGAGGAAGAAACAAGCTTTTGTGGAATGGGATTTGCCGGTTATATGCCACTATAAAACCTTAGTGGATTCGGAAAAACCTATTATTAAATGGGCAGTAAAAATCATAACTGATTGTGTGAGCGCATATAAAAATGTGTTAAAAATATATACTGTGTCATTGTGCCATACTGTCGTCTACGGGGAGAGAAATGAAAACTTTCTTTGTAAGAAAGAACAGAACGAATCAATGTGTTTGCTCCACGTGAGAAAGGGCGGATTGGAGTGAAGTGAATAATTTAGACAAGTACATTAAATAATGTATAGCGTGTGTTTTATTGATACATGAGGGCGAAGTTTTTTCCGATATTATATATACCTATTTGGACAGTACATACAACCCAAGTCTTGTTCCGAGTTTTTTTATATATATTCTCAGTTTACCTAAAAGTTTATTTTTTCTCTCTCAATTTATATATAGTTGTGTAAACATTTAGTGAAAACACATAGCTCATCCTGCGACACCGAACCACAGGGTGATTGCATACAAGACACAAGAGAGAAAAGCCGTCTGTTTATTACTTCTGCAACGTCTCATCATCTACCTTTTTTACTTCTTTTTATTGCGTAACACATTGATTTTCATGTTAGTAGTGTGTGTGGTGTGCACATAAGGAAAAAGGGAAGGAAAACGAAGAGAAAAAAAGCGATGATAACGTAACGTGAATGAATGACTGAGAGTGAGTAGCATAACATTATCTAGCGTGATTATCATGTTTACAAGTTTGTTTCTCAGCATTCATGAAAGACGATTT
This sequence comes from Willowsia buskii, assembly GCA_034700685.1. NCBI lineage: Eukaryota > Metazoa > Arthropoda > Collembola > Entomobryomorpha > Entomobryidae > Willowsia > Willowsia buskii. Next base: position 1,601 of record JAQIXW010005484.1, on the reverse strand, counting down.
GCAGACGAGTGAAACAAAAAGGACAGAAAAGTAGAGAGAAAAAACACCAGCCTCTAATCCCATTAATTTGATGAAAACTCTACAACTGGTGGATTGCAATATGTACCACTTTTTCATCGTCGTTTCTCTGGTAAGTCAACAGATAATGATAATAATAATGATGGTGCTCAAAGGGCTGATATACAATACGAATGTTCTTATAAAAAATTCTTTAAAAACAAAATAAACACTTTATACTGGCTCATGTATATAGCTCTTGTACACACGCTGCGATTGCGAAGCATTTTCAGCACAAAATGTAAAATATATTTTAAGCCTCTTTCTCATTCTAAATAGCAACCGGAAGAGTTGTTGTGAATTAATATTTACATATTATGTAGCCTATACTGCTTGCTCCTGACTGTTATCTTCTTTTCTTCGGATTACTACTCAATGGGTAGGTAGATATATGTTTATATGCGCATAGCATGTTGCAGTAAATATACCAAATACCGTATATAGAGATGATAATTGCCGTTGCGAAAGTCAACTCTTAAGCTTTTTTCATTCTCAAGTGTACTTTTTATTATTAGAACAACAGAAATGTTTTTGCAACAACAACAACAGCCAACCCAAAACAAAGGTTGTAACTTTTTGTATGTGTGTTGTTGTAAATGGATTGATTGGATTCTCAGAGTAAATGAAAAGGAGAAAATGGGTGTTTTTTGTAGCAATTAAATTGCTCTCTTGAAACACATAAAAGAGGAAACATCGATTTGCTTACTTTTTGCTAATAAAGCTGGCACAATCAGAGAGAAAAGAGATAATGCCTTTCTTTCACAGATTTGGTATTTTTTTTTTGCGAACACAGTTTTCGTGAAATGCTATGTAGGAAGGTTGTATGTATTTTGTATTGTTGGAATTACACAAGAAACAAAAAAGTTTTAATCACGCTCATGCTAGTAGAGATGTCCGATACAAGCAACATTATATACAGGGTTGATAATGACAATTATGTCGAGACTGAGATAAAACTGAGATTATAAACGCTTGAATTCATGGGTCCTTTGATAGATTCACGACTTATTTTTCGACATCCTTGTGGAAATGATTGTAGGGATGTGTGGTTGACTGTTTCTGATAATTTTTTTGTCTGTCAGTAAACGAGTTAATCAATAATAGGCATTGCTTACTGTGCCAGAATGTCTTGTGTATTTGTACTTGAACTGAATGCTAATGCTAAAATAAGCCATATATACGCTGCATATTACCCGTACAAAACACACTTGTGTCTCTATACGCTTCCCTATTTTGCTGCTACTACCGGTGTCAATGGGGAAGGAGGATATCCTATAAATCTTTCACCAGAAGACAGTAAGAGAGCAATTAAGAGACCCAAGGGAGTCAACTTAGATACACTTATTTATTGCGGTAGTGAACTACTCATGTGCTTTATCGCTGCTGACTCTGGTTGAATCTGTTTTCATGCATTGCAAAAGAATGAGTTGGTTCAACTTTTGTAATAAATGTGGATTGAAAGAGAGTCTATATGTTGGTCTGTGGTAGACAAGTTTTGAAAAAATATCATTCTTTGGTACGTCACTTGCACCAGAAATTATGTT
>JAQIXW010005483.1:0-10345 GCA_034700685.1 Willowsia buskii | reverse complement strand
CAACATCACACAACTAACTGACAATTAATTATGGATTTTAATTAATAAAAAGAACAATAGAAAAGTACTAGTAATTTTTCTCTCTGCGGACAACAGAACAGTACAAGACAAGAGAATAATGAATGAGAATGAATAAGTAAAATTAAAGTGGTGGTGGTGCTGGCTCTTCTCTGCTCACATGCAAGTCTGAACTTGTTCTCTTTTCTCCTCGTCGTCTTCTTCTCTGCTGCAAAGTCCAGCACCACGCTGCATGATTTGAAAGTTGGTGAAAAGGGGAAAGAGGCAAGGGGGCAAGATGCAACTCAACAACAAAGAGAGTGTTGAACTAACTGTAATGATTTTCCGGACAGTGGAGACTAGAATTTGGTTAGCATAATTAAACAAAAATACACGGAGAAAATCGTCTAAATTGTTTCCCAATTTCACAACCCCTAAGATTGAATTAGAAAGTTACAGATTTTTCTTTCATGTTGCCACGTTGCTAATATTCCGGCCACCATTAATTAAAGTAACTGTACAGGTTAATGCTTTTAATAATTAAAAATGCGATCAAAATAGTCAAATTATCTGCATAACAAATCCCCCATGATGGTTTTCCCATTTAACATGACTTATCTGATGTGAATGTTTTTGCGTTTTTTTTGTGAAAGTTGATGGACGGTTTCAGAAGATTTCTGGTGACATGAGAATCCCGTTTTATTTTTATTTAGAACACTTAACCCAACAAAGCAAAATTTCTCTTTCCAAAGTTTTCTCTTTTTCTCCAAAAACGTTATGCATTTTTTTCCAATCGAAACAGCCACTCAAATTTTAATTTCGTTTCCACAAGCTTTGTCCACAGCTTTTTTCATTAAACCAGATTTTAGAAAAAAATTCTTGCAATTGATAATTCGGTCCAGTCCAGAATTGTCCGTATCGAAACGCGTCAGCAACCATTTGCATCTACTCACATATTAATTTTTCTCATCTCCAGCTGAAAATACCTATATTTTTAATATAACGCATCTGCAAATCAAATCTAGTCACAAGAGGAAATTGAACATTCAAAGTATGTTTCAGTAACTTGCAAGTGCGCTTATCTGTACTTGATAAGCAGAATTAATCAAACCTTAGCCATGTTTATTTCTTGTGACCTCACCCATCCACGACGACCCATCTCTGGTTTTATCGTATCACATTGACTGCGGAGATATTTGGAAAGCAATTTTTTTCTGGCGTCTTTCTTCACGATACACTAAATTTTATTACAGGTTCATGTGTGTAAACCAGTTTTAAAAACTGTGCCTTAGATTTTACATGACCAAAATATTTTGTCCCGTGAACAATCCTAACCCCGTTCAAATTTTAACCACCGTATTATTAATTTATTTAAGTAGAGAGAGCTTCAGATATTTTTTATATGGAATTTATTTTCTAGCTTTCTCTCATTTCCAAAATATGTATTCCTTTTATCCCCCTTGAAAAATTCAAACTTTTCGCATGATTTTCAGTAATTTACATGGACTCAGCTTGTCATTTTTGGAGAACGGATACTTGTATTTTACCCTAACTTTTAAGTAAAATCCACCCAAAAACCAATTCATTTGAATTTAATAGGTTTGCGATCAGCCAGAGAACTCTGGATCTCTCTAATGGTTACGTTAGTCTGAAGCAATAAACAAAGGTTTTAAAATCTTTGGGGATGACTTGCGATTGCGACTCATAATTTTTATGCCGCTCATTGTGACGTGCCACTTATTGTCATCAAACCTTTCTGAAACTGTTCATCCGAAAACTATTGTAAGAATTTAGTGAAAACTTATGACTGAAGACATTAACAAAATTTCATTCTAGTGAGCAAACAAGAGAAAGCAAGTTAAGGAGGTGTTCCAATATTTAAAAAGGAAATCCAATTCCGGCTTCAAATCTTCTAGAGCCGCTACTTTCACAGCTTTATTTGCAAATGATATATTAGTTGTTACAGTTTATAATTACTTACCGGATTAGTCTAGTGAAATTCAATGAATTTTGGATAATTAAATGGGCGTTAATATCAAATCTAAGACAAACATGATAACTTGCACGTAATTAATCATTTTTATGTAGTTTTCGTGATATATAATTACCTTAATCCGCCAATAGTTACAAATAAACCCATATAATCAGTAAACATTTTTTTAATTAATGGAATTAAAAATTTAAACATGTATACATGTTTTATTTTACTAACTGTTGATAGTCATGATTTATCCGAGTATCAATGCTGCTTAATTTGTCAGGTATTTGTTCCAGATTTTGTGCCATACGTGGAATGTCATGTAATGTGTGTTTGTGGAATTCATGAATAATGTAAAGGGTGGACTAAATCTAGTTTTATTTGAGTACATGAGCCTTGACACGACTTTTCACAGTAGGCGTGCACGTAAAATTAGTTTGAAGCACTTCTTATTTCCTTGTCAATTCGATGATTTTCCATTGAGCGTTTTTAAAACGATACACTTCCGACTATCCTTTTTTCTCTGGAAATATAGGTAGGACGTTCAGGGACGGAATTTTACACTTCAACCTTTTTTAAAATAACCAATCACGAGGAAAATCTGGATCGAAATGCGTTACGGTCACACGGTATGCGTCGACCCCGTTTATCTTTTATGCTATGCATACCTGTGTCCATGCACGTAAAGGTCGTCATCAATAATGGGAAGTAACTGTGTTGTGTGAAGTATTGCCAAGCAGCGACAATTCATTCTTGATTAAAATTTGTCAATTAATCCAACTTTTTCGTTGATTTTCGTGTATCCAAAAATTCCCATAACATGTCAAAAAAGTTATTTAAGAAACCTCAGAGGTAAAAAAATAAGCGTCGCATGGTTATATCAAACGCCTATTCGTTTTTATTTCCAGAATTTTGTATTACGACTTACTTCAGATATGAAATCCTCTGCATCAGATTCATTTAATAAACGTAAGACAGAAGTGAAATCCGTAAATTTAGATTATCGAGCAAATTTACAATCTGATTGTCATAATTTTTATTAATTAACAAATGTAATCACCGAAAAGTTAAATTCTTCAAAACCTAATTATCGTCCAATCTAATTTTTTGTGCGGGTGACTACTTTAAACTTTAAACTAAAAACTACTTTAAAAACGAGTCCCAGGTTCCAAGGAACTATTTACACATTTGGAGAAATGAAATATCCAGGAAGAAATATTGAATGAACTGATGAACCTTGTCGTTTTTACAGATTGATACTTATATTTTGGCGGTACTGAAATTGGAAATGACCATTATGTTTTATGACAAAATGGTCATCGTCATCAGCAGCTATCATTTTGCACAGCTGAGTAGCTTCTACCAAGTTAGTAGTAGAAAAGTTCCACCGAGGTGCAAGAAATATCTGTGTTGAAACAAATGGAAATGTTTAAATAGCAAATAACATAGAACCGGAGGTTTGAGGGGGGAGGAGGGGACGCTGTATGGGGACGTATTATAATATAAACTAAAGGATTTAAGATAAAAGGTATGATAATATTATGTTGTTTATAAGTTTTTTTAAGTATAATATGAGATTATTTGTAACCTTTTTCTTTGAAATTTGTAGTAGTAAATTGATATTTAAAGGCTTCCCCTACTTTAAAATGCCTTCAAGAAGAACACCGATGACCCTGTGGGCAGAATGCGGAAAGCCTTTGCCCTTTGGTAAACTTGAATATTCAATTAGTTCTGTTTATCGTAATTTTTTATTTGAAACCAACAATTTGTACGACCTTTAATCCAACTTATAAATTAATTAAACAAAAAAATCAAGGTTTAATTTATTCATATTTGGATTACTTTGAGATGTTGTGTGTTCTTTTATCCAACTTAGATAAGCAGAATGAGTGTAAACTTCGTCTGGAATTCATCACCATCACCACATTATCATGCTTCTAAGTTATATTAAATTTGACAACTTCACATCTGAAAATACTAGTGCCACATTGTGGACCCCTACGCCGTATAACTTTTGGGATTGCTATATAGGGCCACTATGAGCTACAGATAAAATATCGTCTTATCCAATCGAATTACAAATTTGTTGGTGAAGAAGCTTGTCTCATTTTATAGTTGCACGTCTCTTCGAAATCGTCCCATCTTCACTTCTCTGAAAAATTGCGTGTCTACTACTACGTAACGTGACACAAAGTGTGTAATGTACAAAAACGAAAGTAAAAGGTGTATAAAATTTTGAAAAATAGTAAATTTCAAATTTCAAACTCATCCAAGTACTTGAATAGATTAAATACATGTTATTAACCTGTAACGTTTCAAAGTCAATTGTAAACTTAATTTATTTTCGAGAAACAACCAACATTATTCTGGAATTCTTAAATTTCATTGAACCCATAACTTTGGGGATTATTGCGACATTGAATTTCGCAAACACCTTTCACCTTTATCCAATTCAATGAGAAATTTTAACCCGACGATCCGCACCGATGTGTTCTAAAGCATTTGCTTAAAAGTCGTAAAAATTTTTATGTCAAAATATGATAAAATGTTACTAATGTGCACAATAGTATCCCACTTTTGTGGTGATGGTTAATTAAATATCCTCTTAATTTGTCTTATCAATGTTTCCTTTTAGAATGGAATTAACGCTTTTAAAAGAAAATAGTAGAAGAATGCATAAAGTGTTATACGTAAATTCCGTTTAGGTTTTAATCCACATTTAGCCGAATAATAGTGAGAATAGATATACTGTTTCCGTGAGAAGGAAATGATATAATAAGGAAAGAATAAAAGTTTGCTGCACATTTGTATGAATAAATAATCTTATTTAATATTTTCGAGTTTTTAATTAGCCGAGCTATAGATGCCTTTGTTATTTGAAAACTTGATATATGCGTCTAAGAATTCAAAAGATTTGCAAGTGACGAGTTGAGAATCCCATATAGTTCCAAATATTGAAACAATCCACTCAACAAAATTAAACTTCTTTCTTCCCACAGATTTCTCTTTTTTCTTCAAAATATCATGGATTTCTTTCCTCCACTCACAATTCGATTTCTCTCCACAATTTTCCTTCTCTGCCAAACAATCCAGGTTTTTGAAAATTCCAAAATGATGTTCCAATAAGAAAGAGCCGGAGCTAACTTTTCAGTCATGCCTCGGGCCATAAGATTCTCGCTCTGTTTTTTCGCAGCCCTTCGTAAACGAGAATTTCCCACTTTATTTTTAGTTGCTAGATGAGCTATTTGTCACTGGGTTGAACTAGTCATCTATCATCTCCTGACTCATGTCATTAAGCGGTGGAGGTGCATCATATTTACGGAATTTAAAGTCAAGCTAACGGAAAGTGTGTCATGAAAGACGAAAATACAAAAAAAAATTCTTTCCATTTGAATTGATTGGAATTGAAGATGCCTCAAATTCAAAAGATTACTTGTATTTCTTACTGGAAAAGAGAAAAAGTTATTTGGTGGAAAGTGGCTGTTGATACGTTGGATACTGGTTTTGGTTTTGGAAGGGGGCAAATGACCAATTCCAACAGTGGCTTCCGGTTGGAATTCTTACATAGATTTTACTTGGAGATGTGCACTTCTGTGATTCTGCTATTATGTGTCTTGTTCTTGCTATCATAAAATATTTTTGTGAAAGTTCACTCTATCATTTAGAATTCATTTGACTAGACTATGCCGATAAAATATAGATTTGAAGCTGACAATCTTTCCAAACCAAACCTTTCTAAAAATTTCCACGTCCACACCTCCGACTCCGAACTGCGTCTGCACTCCAGATTGTCTAGTAAACAAATGTGTCATCATCGATGGGGAATCGATTTTGGAGTTCAATTTCATTCTGGTTCTCCTTCAGATCGTACCGTACGCGGGAACTTTCTGCTTTATTTCATACCCATAAAATATTTCATGCTCAAGTGTGCAGCATATTTACTCACTTCCGTGGCCACGCAAGTTGATTAATTGAATGTCCAGTTAATTCTTCAACCATCATTTTTTCGGTTTGAAATAAGAAGTTTTGAGGACATAGTTATAGAATTAAGTGAAAAAAAGATTTACATAAATTCCGTTTAATTTTTAAATTAATCATGATTGGAATTATTATTCCTAGATATTGTTGAGTTTTTCCATGGAAACAAAATTGTTTTGAAGTTAACGAATATTTCGAGACGTGACATGAGAATCCCGTTTTATTCAATTTTTAGTAACAGCCTATCCAACAAATAAAAGCTTCTTACGCAGTTTTTTCTTTTATCCCCAAAAATGTTATGCATTTCTTTCTTCCACAATTGATGAGTCCAACACGAAATTGAGTTTGAGAATCCTAAATGGAAATGGGAACAGTTTTCTCGCCACTAAATAAAACACACATGACACTAACCACGGAGTTTTTGCCAATACTTTGACAATTTTATAGTTGCAATTAATTTGGAGCTTTTGCTACTGTTTTATGGGGGATTACTACTGAAAAGTCTTAAATGATTTTTCGGTTACATCAGTCACACTAGTCTTCTATGTACATCAGTAAACAATAAGAAATGTCCTGTGCCGCGTTGAATGGAATGAAAATATCGTGCAATTTGTGATTCAACTTATTATGCAACTTATTTGGATAGATCGTCATCTGCCGTGGATGGCTCCTAAAAATACTTCATGAAATAGAAGAATCGTTTGCGAATATTTTTCATGTTTTGAACAAAATATCTTATTAGTAGTTACGTGCTTCCATTTTTGTCACGGGTGATCACGCAATTTATGGCCCAAGGATCTGTCCACAAACCCAATTCGAAAGACATAGAACAAAGACTAAACGGGGTTGGGGCAAATCATGCGGCTTTGAACTTTTGACATTGGTGAGGATTCTAAAATAATCAATAACAGTTTTTCCCTACGACCAGATTGGGTGTTTGCCAAGGTAACCAAAGGTTTGTGAAGGCAAGGAAAATCCGATTTTCGTATACTCTCAAAATTGGTCCGTGTTCATAATACAAAATGCGATGCAGAACTTTGACACGATTATGTTCCATATGTCATCAAATGATCACGTGAGTTAGAGGTCACTATTAATAAGTTCAGTCTCTGTTGAAAACGGTTCATCTCATCATTAAAAATAACGAAGAAAGTCTAACCTGGTTTATTTGATCGAGAAAGAAATTGTGGCGTCAGCTTTTGATTCAATAAATAAAACCCACTTGAACAGTTAAAACCTGTCTCCTGACATCAGCTCAATTCTACCATTACGGTTTAGTTCAGTCAGTTTAAGCGTTTATTTCAAAGTCAAACTTACCCCGTCGGACTATTATTTTCTAGCCTCCATAACTCGAAATCATAATCGTTTTACTGAGCTTGTGAAGGCGAGTTATCAATGACGAAAAGTAGGTCGTGAAGACAGAAAATAATGATAAATTAAGTCTCTTAATTCTCAGAATTTTAATTGGTTCTAATTGGAGACTTAAAATAATGCATGTTTTTCTCGTTTCTTGTTTTGCATTCCCAGAAATATTATGAGTCTCATGACACCCCAAAAATTTCAGTTAAATCCTCCACACCTTAATTTCATTCCACAGGTTAAGAACATTCCACAACCGTATATGCTTTTTTTGTTGAGTGGAATTTCTGTAAACAAGAATATAATGGGAATCCCAAGCCCCCTTTCCCAAAGCTTGATTAAGGATCAATGGAAAATACGAAAATTCCAAAGATGAATTTGGGATATTTTATAATCAGAATAGAGTACCACAGCAGTTGAGCATTTTGCGAGTTTATTAGAAATATCTAGAAATATTCGAAACGTCATTTCAGTCTCAATTTAAATGAACGTGCGTACTCGGGAACTCGAAGGTGTTTTAAAGTATTTGTAAGATTTCCCATGTCTGCTAAATTATGCGTTGTAAGCTGTGGCGGTTCGAACTACGTTGAAGTTCGAATTAATTCACGGTAACGATTCAGCATGGAAAACAGTGACAGCAAGGACTTGAGACTAATGTGATGTGCACTCTGGGATTTGACTTTCTCTCCATTGAGACGACATAACTTTACATGAGACGACATTACAGAAAACGAAAAAGAAGATTTTAACCCGGAACCACCTTTAAGGCCCCCAACCAAAATATATATAAAATAAGAGTTAAACGGCGTTGAAGTTCCCTGTGCGAAACAAAAGGCATATGTTAGGACATGATAGGTATGGAAAGTAGCTTTATATAAAAATTACTTGAAACATAGACACATGTGATTGATTTTTTCGAGTTCTTCTTTAGCAGGGGTCAGAGATGCCTTTAATATTTGTAGACTTGCTGAATACATTTAAGATTCAAAGGAATTAAGGGTGACGTTAGAATTCTTTTTTATTCTACAGTCCACTGAACAAAATAAAGAACTTTTCCTTTCCTACAGCTTTCTCTTTTTTCTGGTAAACTATTACACACTTCTTACATACACTCCAAAAAGCCACTCACATTTCAATTTCATTTCCTCAACTAAACAAGTATGTTTTTGTACACTCCAAATTGATGTTCCAAAAGAATCAGCTAGCTTTCCACCCATGTCTCGGGGTCATTCGGTCCTTTCTGCGTCCGGAAGCCGAGAGGCTTCTGAACTATGGAGGGTTTGATTGGAGTGGAAGCAGAAGCGCAGTAGGCTTATCAATCACAGACCTTATAGCACATTCGTCGAGTTATCAGTTGGGGGTAAAGGGTTATCATATTTTGAGTGTGTAAACCCTTCAGAATTTCTTGGCTCTTATAGTCAAGGTCACCATAAACACATAAACATTACCTTATCATTTCGGAGGTAGCTGATAGAGGGAACAATGATCTTATTCTCCATGGAATGTTCAACTTGCTTGGTGCATGTTCAATTCTGGAAGGTGTAGTTCCCGTAGTCGTAACTATTAGTCACTTATGCCTTGGGATCTCAGCGGTTGTAACTAATCGTATCTGTCCTTGATAAGCCAAATGATAGGAATCCTATCGGATTTATTGGTTATCATCATCACGAAGTTCATGTTATCATGTGGGGATTTACATTTAAAACCTGAAATGTTGCTTTTCGTGTTGCAAGCCCCAACTCCGTTTAATCTTTATTTTTAATTTATCTCACTTTACATTTGCAAAGATTCGTTAGTCCTAAAATTTTGATGTGAGCTTAAAATAATTATAAATACATACATCGCAGTAGAAAAGGGAGTTCGTAGTGATGGATATGTAAATAAAAAAGAAAAAAATATTATACATTCTTTCATCCACTCAAAATTGCCAATAACCTTTCAGTTTACCTTCCAGAAATTTCATCCTCAACAAAAAAGCAGGTTTTCATGTACACTTGAAATCGATGACTTGCTCCAATTCTAAAATATCATGTTAATTCCCAGTTCCATCATTTTCACTTGGAGGTGAACATATCCCATTTTTGCTTGTGGGATCTTAACCCCTTACAAAAGTTTGCTCAACGCCCCAACGCTCATTCCTAATCTTCTTTCCGTAATGAAAACTGCATGCGATTAAGGAGCTAACCCGCGAACCGCGATTTTGGAACAACAGTCCTCCCTCACCTCACGAAATAGTCGTAGTCTAGGCGGGGATTTTATTCTGCATTTTTAATGGTGAGATGAACTGTTTGCACCAGAGGTTAAATTCAGTGCAAGGTGGTTAGCCTCAACTCCGGTTAATTCTTATTCCTGTAATTTTTGTTCTTAATTCACTGAAGATTGCCTGCTGATTACGGTTGAGGTAATAATAGTTAAAGTTATTCTGTTGCAAAATCTGAAACATAATCTCCTCCCATTTTCATTTTCAGTAGATGCTGGTCAGATACGGATTTATGTTCCTTGATAAGCAGGGTCACCAAAGGCACAACATTTAATTCAATTTGGGAATCCCATACACAAGTAAGTTTGTGTCGGAATTTTATAATTTGTCGAATTATGAAAATGTTGCAGCATTCAATATCGACTTTTCTCATCACTTATTGCTATTTCCTCTGCTCAGTTCAGGGAATACGCAATTTTTGTGGGAAAGCATCCTTACATCCTTTCAATCCACATTTTAAACTTAATCTTATCTAAGATTGATAAGCAGAATGAGTAAAAGCTTTGCGTATTTACTCGAAATATTTTTATCCTCCCTACCCCAAATGATAATATGAGTTAGGTGATGACAATTGTTGATTAGATTAGATTAACAAAATGAAATTAAAAATGTGAAGGCAGCAGTGACCGGAGTTTTGTGAGTGGGAATAATGACCGCAAGACATGACTAGCAAACTGGCTCAAGCATCCTTTTCAATGTTTTCGCTATTTCTCTTTTTATTTTGGATCATAGCTTTAGAGTTTTTAACATTTCAAAGGAGCAGGGAAGCTGTG
>JAQIXW010005482.1:0-10348 GCA_034700685.1 Willowsia buskii | reverse complement strand
TTGAATATCGTAAAATGTGTATGGCTTCTAGAAACGTGTACAAATTTAAGCTGTATTATGCCAAAGAGGAAATCCTTTTCCACTCCTTAGCTTCTTTAGCCTTCCTTCCTTTGTATACTTTTGCAGAAACTGCGACTTACCTCTATGAATGGAATTATTATTGTTGCTAGAATTTTAGCAACGGAGTCGAGTTGGTTTGGCATAGGCACAATGATATACCTACTTACCTACGGAGTTTGAATGTCTGTATTTGATTGATACACAATGAGAAATCATTTATATATGGACATGTAAGACTTGTCTAGGTTTGTTGTTTGTCTTCAGCCAGCAGTATAGTTTTTTCACCACTATAAATCATTATCAGATATGTGGGCGCATCAAATCATCTGAACGAGAACGTCAAGGATGAGATTTTGACGAACATGGGAAACCCATTGAAAGCAGAATATTTATTATTACTACTACTACTATATATAGCTACATAACTCAAAGACTGATACAATAGTCCGTGAATAGCTCGCTACTGCTTTTCTTGATCATTATTTCCATTATTCCATCCAGTTGTATTACGTTCATATCAAAATCTCTAATGAAAACATACGAAACATTCATCATTCGCTTCCGCTTGCCGTTGCACAACCAACTCTTATTGTTTTCATATTCTAATAACTAATAGGTAGATTCATGACCGTATTTTAAAGAACAAAGTACAACAACTTTCTCCTGTGAAGCCCAGCCTTCATCTTTATCTTTTATCGAATTATACACAACTCAAGGCACTGATCCAATAAATAAGAACCAAAGCACACAATGCTTTGAGTTTTGCCCATTGTCCATTCATGGCGTGGCACTCTATGATATCCAGTTGGTGGAACAAAAAGAATAAATGATGTGTATTTTAGACGAATGTAGTTAAATTTATAGTAAAGTCGTGATACCTAGCAAATACATTGTAAATCAGTCAGCACGCCATGATGGTGCCGACAAGGAGAAGAAGCAAAGCATTTCCGTTTTATGAGTCTTCAGAGAGCTATTATATTATTATCCTGACAGGCTGTGGGAATATTTTTCGATCCCTGGTTGTCGATGAAAAGCATGAGTAGCATAAACGGCAAGACAAAACGGAACAGAACAATAAATAAAATAAAACTGGAATGAACAACATAGCAGAGAAAATAAGCTGACATTACGGAGAGACCACGCGAACGTGCGTATTGATACTTTGATACTTAACGTCATTGTTTATTTGAGTACTTGACTTTCTCCTTGTGGTTGTTTTGGTCGGTGAAAGCACTAGCACAAGTACTCCTTGGGAGGGGTGATGCTGCTCTAATTCTGTCGAGCATTGCCCTATCATGATCATCATTGAAAATGATAGATACAAACTTGTGGATATATATACTTGAACTTATCTTCCAAAGTAAACAGTAGGTCATAATATGAGGTTATATAATATACTTTATGCTTTTTTATTTTATACATATGTTTGATGCACACATACACCATAGCACTACTACAACAGTGAAAGTTGGTTTCCTTCAACTTTGAATTGATACTTTAACCACTCTCGTTAAAATCAGCAATAGGTAGCTGGGTAAAATGGGCATTCGACTATATGCCAAGTGTAATGAAAGAAAGAATTTTTCTTTTTGTCCCACACACTTTTCTCATCGTACTTTCTACAGTCATACTTGCTAAACTCTTTTATAGGAAAAAATAGACTTTCATGCTCAGTGCGGCCAATTTCAAAATCATTCTACAATTTTTTGCTTTTACAAAGTATTCCCATTTTCTGATACACGGTGCATCTAGACACGTTTGGGCATTGTAAATACGTAAGGTTAAGAAAGGTGAAAGCAAAACATATATTAGCTTTTACTAGTTCGTAGTTAAAAAACTTAAAGGAGGAGAGTTTTTTGAGTTTGCTTTAACTTTTTTGTGCTTACATTGCACTCACCTCATATGAGTTTGATGTGTATTTGAAAGGACTATAAGTATATGAGTGATGAAGAGCAATTTCTGCTCTACTACACATGTGAATGCATGCATTCATCAGTAATGATAGCCCTAATTTTAGGATCCCATTACAAAAGACAGAACACACGTATGGATGGTTATTTCGAAAAGAGAAAATGAAACAAAATGGAATCGTTTTGCGGAGAGAAAACCCATTGGGAATTGACTTGAAAAAATATATTGGACATTTTCACGGAACCCTTGAATGTGAAACATCTATACGCTCATGCTGGGGTAGTGAGTGAATGTGTTTGCTGAAGGCAGGTGGTGGGTGATGTTGAAGGCATGTACGGGTATGGTCCGTGAAGTTGTGGAATGATAGAACAAGAATGAGTGTGGTATACACGGATATTGGAATTAATACATGTACTTTACTTACTTTCTGGTTCATCTATTATTGCATACTTGTCTTTAATAATGTCTCGTTACACGAGGTTCTACGATAGCACGTTGACCATGTTCATGCGGGCATTTATTTTCCGTATCGTGTGTGCGCAATTTGGTGGTTTGGCGGTGGCTTGGAATTGAAAGAATTATTTTGACCCGTTGTGCTATTATTAAAACTCGCGTTGACTGCTGCTTGTCTTCTATTATGCTTAATGTTTACTCTCTGTATGTGCTCATCCCGTATACCTTGGTGGTGTATTGGGTCATGACTGAAAATTAGGCATGCACTTAAGGTTATAATATCTCTCTAGTGGCACTCATTCTTCCTTCAATTTTTCTTTGTTGGTTTTCCTCATAATCATTGTCAGACCAAAAAGAAAAATTCCAACTGCGAGCCACGTTCGTCGGTTTTTCTGAGTGCATACAGATAGCCGAATTTTAGAACAGCAAGCACGATAGCTAGATTACGTTCCAACCTTCCATGCTATCACTAACTCAGTTTATCATCACCGTTACTTTTGCTAATCACATATTAAGGATAATTTAGCTTATCAGTGAAAAGTTATTTGTGATGATACGTGCATCAACGTCAATGTCGTCATCAGTATGAATTTGACATGATGATCATGCCAACTCCAGTATATGTTATCACAGGCACATAATATGTTTGCATGAACACTGGAAGACAGATATAAATTGGGCATCGACCATTCTGGAGGATCAGTCTGGTATTTTCTCATTTTTCATTGTGTACGAATGCCCATCTATAATTCATTTACTTAAAGGAAATACGAGCGGCAACGGCACCATAAGCACAAAATGTTATGGTTAGCTGAGATAAACGGTTTGGTGTACATGTGGTGATACCTTTGGGTTTAGTTAATGCATATACAAAACTTACATGCAGATATGTATTGTTTGACATGAAATTGTTGTCGTTCCGTAGTGTTCTCGCAGACTACGTCAATGATACATGTGTACTTGTACGCGCTAATGTGCATACAGAATTTAGAGAAATAGTTTTTGTTACAATATTTTTCCGGCGTTTCAATTCAAGTCTATATGCTTGATTATATATGAGATCAGAGTGACACCACTGTGAACTTTACTATTACAGGAATAACTGCCATACAAAAATAAATGCATAAAAAGCAACATTGCAAAAGTTCGCAGAGACAAAATTCATTACAGACCTCCTGTCTCTCTAAAACCGAGGGAGTTCTATATTGGACAGAAAAACATGAAGTACAACAAGGCCTACCTCGGTCTTCCAAACTCATTATCACACACTTAACTCGTCTCTTTTCACCAACAACAGGTTTTCCTGCTGCAACCTCCCTTCTTAAATAAATCTGTGACTGGAACGAAGGATAGAAGAGAGAGAGGAGAAATGTGTTTTTTGTCATATTTATTTCCTACTCTCTTGTCATTACTGTCCTTCCCTTCGCCCTAAACACACGCGTACATCATTACATCCATAACATATCATTTTCCTCGCCTTCTTTCATTTCCACCAGCAGCATGCCATTACCCACCACGAAATAAAACGGTTCGCTTGAGCTGTGTCGTCGACTTCTTGTTCATACAATATAAATTAGAAATCAAGGAATGCACCCATGTATGGCATCATAGCGGTCCTCTTGTCTTGTGTATGTCGATGTCGACATTACTTGGCTGGCAGTGGGGGTACGTTGGCTGAGTGAGTACAGTTTTAAGTGAAAATATATTAAACTCGGTATTTATCGCCGGTTTGTCGTTGTGTCTGTAGGGCTGTTTGCTTAGAATGCACACACGTTGTTTGTACATACGTACAGTTATGGTGTGAGTAGTGAGCACTGACAACTCTTTCTCTCATTGCTTGATTGCGTGTGCGGTTTCACTGGTACGATAAATGTACTTCTGGTTCCGCTGCTGAGTTGAGTATTCGTCGTCAGCAGTAATCTCAGGATTCTGCTAAAGACACCATCGCACCGACGAACACACACACATACGGCTGATGTAAGCCGTAAACACTACTGCTTCCTGAGCAAGGTTTTTCTGCGATGATAGAGGCATGGTGCTGTCACTCGAGGAGAAAGTAATAATATGCCTTTGTGTTTTATTTCTCATTTTCAAATAACATACGTCGTACGTTTTTCTTTTTTACCACTGTGGCTGTTGGCAAAAAATCCATTTTGACGTCCCTCCTCATGCAACTCAGTTCAACATGGTGCAAATTCTTTAACTAAACATAAATGTTAAATGTGAGCTTTTTTTACTGCACTTAACTTAAAACTGAAACTATAAGCAGGGATATCTAGATGTCTCAGCTTCTCCTCAGCTCACTTTACATCTTGCATTTCTCGAGTTGGTTCGTGATTTCTACGAAATCTTTTTGGGGAATTTTTGCCAACAAAAATATTTTAAAAGATGGGAGCCTCGCCATGTTATTCTTTTAACCGTGGACTTTCCTTCGAGTTGTAGTAGTAGTGCATTGTGCTGGTTTTCTGGTATGCGTGTTTTGCATACATTACCATTATTTGCTGAAATGCATATCAGCAGAAGAGCAATATCACAATTTCTAAATATAATGTAAAAACTTATAGTTGTCTATTGTCATCATCTTTTCTCACATAGATGTTATTATCATGACACGATAAGATAATATCTTTTATCCGTGCAGTGTGTGTATTGAAATGTATGTGTATGCATACTGATGCGTCTCATATTATAGTTGTTGTAAATGTGGAGCAGTGCAGTGAAATATTTCGGCGACCAGTCGCCGCGCCATCATCCACCAACACCACCATCAGTTTTACTTTCTTGTTGTTCACATGTACTTTGTTGTACAGTGCAGTGTACAAAGCTTTTTTGGCATGTGCATATTTTCATGAAGTGAGTAAGGCAAATTGTGGATATATGGGATATTAAGCATTCTGCATGGTCGTAGGACTTGAGCTGGATAGTTACAGACAAGGGAAGAAAGTACGTATTCGTTGTACATTGCTGTTGTAATGGGAATTAAATGAGATTAAAGACAACCCATATAAAGAAATAAGAATCCATGCAAGAGTCGTGCCTCCCACGTTGCACACTATACTTATTTATATAACAATTGGCAATTCAGAGAGAAGAAATTGTCACAAGTGTTTGAGAAGAAAAATAGAGAAAAAACAGCAAGAAACCGTATTCGTATCGGGGAAAAGGGATACAACAAAGCTAAAAGCTTTAGCAGTACAATTTCGTAGTATAAGTATATTTACTCATGTTTGTATGTATGTATGCAGTGGCATACGTGTGGGTATAAATAAATACACATCCATAAAAGTTGTCTTATTTCTTCTTTGTTGCTCGCTGATTTTCTCTCTAGAGGTTTGGCCAGGTTCCCGATGGCGTTCTCGCGTTTAAAAACGAATAGAAGAGAGAAAAAGAATAACGAAATCGAAACGGATATGAGCTCAAATGTATTTGAATTTATATGCGTTACAGTAAGAAAAGCTCTATTTTTGCCCTAGTACTTTATGTTGTTATTGCGAACTTTTTTGAGGGGAAAATTTGTGACTATCTTTTGTGCACTATAACTGATGCAGAAATACCTATATGGTATACGTTTACTTTTTATCCGTTTATGGTGGTTGTTGACACAAATCTAAATGAAGTGGAGGAGTAATCTTCGTTGGGGACTGGCTCTGCTTGTGTGTGTGTGTTTTCGCTTCAATTTTTACGGCTGATGATGATGGAGATGACGATGATGTTAGTATCACTACTACTCGTATCTGTAGTATCATCCCATTCATGCTTTCACTCGGTTATAGTTTTTCAGTTGAGTCAGTTCGTGTTTGGAACTGGTCCTAAAAACAAGAAAGACCAGCATTATCATCAACTACAATGACGATAAACAAGACAGTTTTTCAAGTGGAGAATGGCATAAAATTGAAGTAAAAAGCACTTTATTGTTCACAATGATCTTCAGCTTTGGGTCATCCAGTGAGTTGTTGAAGTCATATTGTTATAGTAGTTGTAGTGGTAGTCGGAGTAGAAAGCTACTATTGTTTTGATTTCGGTGGAGTACTAAAAGCAAGTAGTACCACT
Source organism: Willowsia buskii (assembly GCA_034700685.1). NCBI lineage: Eukaryota > Metazoa > Arthropoda > Collembola > Entomobryomorpha > Entomobryidae > Willowsia > Willowsia buskii. The sequence goes on along the minus strand of JAQIXW010005482.1, from coordinate 3,874 downwards.
TCTTATTATCTCTAAAATTTGTCCACATCTACTTTTTACTACAACTATGCGCCACTTTCGGTTCACTGGTGTACGAAGAGAAAATTCGAATAATGGAAGTGGGGGTGCAGCTTATGGAGGGGGCAGTGACGGTGACGGTAGTAGTCTTGGAGGTGACGGTAGTGAGCAAGTGAAGCTGAAAAAATATTGCCGTTATGGGACATTTGCTTGGAGTCGTGAAGTAAGTTCTGACAATCGGCCAAGGCTGGCTGAATTAGAGAATACATTCTTTGGAAAACGAGTTACCGTCCCTTCCTCTCAAGTGGGACTGACTACTCCAAGTCCGGATGAGCCTTCACACCATCTTCAAGTACAAGAAGCTGGTATTGTCAAGTCATCGTCAACCTCTGGTGGTTTAATTAGTTTACAAATTCAGCATCCATTTAACGTTATACAAAGCAGTAGTAGTTTAGAGGAATCAAGGGAAGCTGTTGTGAGTGGCAGTAGTAGTAGTAGGTGCAATGAAATGAGGAAAACTGATTCGTTGGCAAAAATTGGAAGGACAGTTACCGTACCTGCACCAAAACCTACAAGACTTTCTCTGACGGTCTCACCAAGGTCCTCGAGGCATGGTAGTCGAACAAGTTTCACGAGGGGGTACGTCCTACCTGTTAAAAATTTGTAGCAATAATTTACATTCCTCCTCATCTTTATGCATTTTGTAATTTGCACGTGTTTCCTAAAATGTTAACAATGTTAATGTTATAATCTTCCTACTACTTGTATTTTTCATTCATGCATATCTTATTTATTGAGCATACATGCATTAAACATAGTAGAGTAAACATCTAAGCTGTTCCTGATGTGGCACTTCTGTGTACATGCATTGATTGTATACACCAAGAGTGCTTTCAATTTTAAACTATGACTTTATCATGCAGGAGTTGCTTATGTACATTGTGTGCTTGCTGATAGCATGATCGACTTTATTTTGAAGTATTCGTGTGACAATACGTTTTATTTAAAAGTGTACTTAAAAGGCTGTCAGTTCTAATCTCCTGACTTACATTAATCTGCGAGGAATTTTTGATTACATGTGTACATCTAATTTTATCTTTATCATAGAAAGTAATTTTGACTTTCATTAAACAGCCATTAAGAGTAAAAATTAAAAGGAGAAGTAAATAAAGTTTCTAAACAGTCAAGTCTACTCTTCTTTGATAGCCTGCTTGAGTTGCTGTTGTAATAAAATTATTGATTAAAAGGGAAACTAGATTGCAGCCGTGATAATTGAAAATGCGCCCTCATACGTTCCTTTTCAGTTTTCATAATATAATAGTTAAATCAATCGTTTTACATTTCGTGATTTAGATTCGGGTTACTTGAGTAAAAATCCCTTTGTTGTGGATTGTGTCACGTAATCAATATACTATTTGTATTCTTTGTGCATCAGAATGATATATCCACTACATAATGTACAACATATCACTATACCACACTTCCTCGTGCAATAAAATGTGGTAAGCCCAACTTACAGGGTTATACCTTTCAGGACATTCTTTGATAGAACATGAACATACCATTACTTTTCTTTTTTCTATCAACTATTCGACAAACATGATAAATATTTCAGTGAAAGTATTTTTGATGGCGTGTGAATTTCTTGTCTGTTTTACAAAAGCTTAAACTGTACCGTCATATAAAGCATACAACTATGTGGAGGAAAGTATTGCCAAGTATATAAACAGCTTATTATAGTATTTTTTGTAAACTTGATGGTACTCTACGGAGAAAGTAAAAAGACACGATAATGGGTCGTTCCATGTATCCTATATATATATATATGTGTATACCCAAATAGCACATCTCTTTCTTTATGAATTCTTAAAAAGAAAAGCTTAAAAATATAATAGGACTTTGCTCGCAGTATTGGCTTCGAGCCTTTATGGAGTAGCAATCCTGCCTTTAAAAGAAATAAATTGATAATAAGATCATAAATTATTTTTGCAACCATCGTCCTCGCTCTCGTGTGTTAACATATGAGAATTTTTAATTCTGCTTTTTAATAAGTTTCTGTGTTGAGCTCATCATATCATGCTAAAATTGCATTATTTACGTTTCCTCATTCTAATAACTTTATAGCATCTAGCTATATTATGTTTTAAGCGAGTACTTATCTTTAGTCAGGACGTTAAAGAATTCAAGCTAAGGTGAAAGCACGAGAAAATCAAATGAAAATTATTTTACAATGTTTATATCGATTATTGATCAAGAGTTCCATTAAACTAGAAGAGCTTCATCATGAAATATTTAATATAATATGCTTGCGTAATCATTTGATCATTTAGAAATTTTCCATGCACCTTATGCTTCGCCATATGGCAGTACTTCCTTAATACCATTATTGCACTGCTATCATAAAATGTACCATTATGCCACTCTCGCCTACATGTTTTATTGCTAGAATCATTAAAATTACATTAAGATAATAATATGACATTCTACCATGTTACTCAAACACTTCACAAAAAACATAAAGAGTACCCAAAACATAAAGCAGCATCATTATTACCCTTTCATTATCACTAGAACTAGACTTCACGTAATTACAAATGGAAAGTGCTTTGCTTTTTAGATTGTCAACTGTCGAATTAATGTCGCGGATGTAAATCATTGTAGGAAGTTTCTCTTGTGCAAATTGTGCAATCCAGATGTTAATTATTGTACCATTCATCCTTTCCCGTGAAACTAAAATGACAGTGAAAACCACACACGTAAGTAGATACCAACTAGCTACCGGTGCTACTGTGAACCCAATCTCTGGCCTAATATATTATTAACCAGCTTCATTTACCTTCTAATTAAAAGTTCCATACAAAAGTAAAAGACAACATTGTATTCAAAACAGAATCCGAGAAGTAACATCAACATCCTATAAACAAAACTTTTCTAATCATCAGAAGTAGGTTGTAATAGTTTGACATTTTGTTCGGGCCATGAGAAAAGTTTATGTTCAGGTTTACTTGGTATTTTTAAAACCAAACCCATTGTTCAAAGAATAAAAACATGTTGAATTACTACTTATGTTAAAACAGTATGGTCGCATCTCGTACGGCGTAGATCAAGCATTCCTAAAATTCTAATGTCAAAATGGAAAATCTTCTATCAAGCAGCTCAATGATGGGTAAAGCCAACACAAGAAGCAACCATTGTTTGAGTACTGTTCGTGAAATCCTTTAATTGAAGCATGCTTCATTAAACAGTTTTGTGCTTTTTTGACGTTCAGAAATGACTACTAAAACAAAGTATACACATACATCTTTAGAAATAACTAAAAACGAAAACATTAACATACATATAATGGAAGAACATACTAGCACAATGACGTCATTTTACATCTGGGAAAAGTTCACACGATAAAAATGTTTTGTAAATACGCAGGCACAATAGGTACAATTAGCTATGTAATTAGGACTTTTGTAATTACATGTCATTTCAATTATCATTTGATTTCTCTAAAATGTATGAAGGAGGTGGATATATCCCGAATCATACAAGATTAGTTAATACAGCACATAAACCTTTTAAATTAAACTTTTATGATAAATCTTTGCGTACGTTGTAAGAGTTGAGTCATACTAGATCTAGTCTCTACGTATTTCAGCTGATAGCATTAGCGTAAAATTCTTTCTGCTCAAGAACACAAACGAACAAACGAACATTATGCTTTTGAGAGAACAATTATGGCATAATTAAAGCTACACGAAAATGCTAGGTTAATGTGGAAGATGAGTTTTGTTATGATATGCAAACTATTATATTGTTAGCAATGTATGTTGAAAAGATAATGAAAATTTCTATCATAATCTTACCGCACCCATCCGAGCAAAAAATA
>JAQIXW010005481.1:0-10350 GCA_034700685.1 Willowsia buskii | reverse complement strand
TATTATTGCTATGAACAAGCCAAACGGTTTACTAAAACCAAATCCTGTATAATTATGTTGGGATCTGTTATCATGCAAACCGATTGTGATAATAGTGAACAATGGCGTTAGAAAGTTTTCTATTCATACAAATCCCTTGCGTCAAACTAAAGCCAATGCATAAAAAAGTTACAGGGACAAAGTGTGCCAAGTAAATTTCAATTGTTTTTTATTCTGCTCTCAGCATTTGACTCATGGAGATGACATGGAAGGAAAGGAGGGCTGGGTGGTGGTTGAAGCTCTTCCGGATGATGCTGTCGTGAAAGAGACAAATGAACGAAAGGTGACAACTCACGACGAAGTCGAGGACATTCTGGAGACAGAGGAAGTGCAGCACTTGGGGGACGTCAGTAATGAGGTAAGTTTTGTGTACTAGCATTTGCAAGTAGTAATCACATTACTTTTCCATCCCATTGTTTATCTGGTTGAAACTGGATAGTTGAAGATTTCAACTGTCATTTATTCGTATGAGGTACATTTTCTTTGACACTTTTCTATTCAAGGTTCACTGTTTTAAAAGTTTCTTAGAACCGATAACAAACATTGATGATACATGTCATGCATATGTATGCTATACTATGGAATTTGTGTTACTAACAACTTTTCGGTTTAAAATTAACGGTATTAACTGAAGACAGGATTGCAGAAGCGTTAATACCATAAGCACAATATATGCTAATTTACATAATCGTTTATCGTATAATCTTCCCATATTTAACAATTTGTTCAATCGATACTTAATACCGTACTAGTTTCAATATTTAAAGTGATGTAATATAAATTGCAAGACATAGTATGCAGTGCATTTAATTTGCAATTTTGCAGCATCAACTACAATTGCAACATTCAAAGTTTATGTTTTGTTCTTGCAGAATGCAGTCGACACAATAAAGTAGTCGCAGTGGGGGTCTGAAAAATATTAGTACAGACAGAAGAGGGAGAGGCATGAAGGCTGACGGATCATCAAAGAATATAAATTTAAAAATAGGCATGTACTCTCTTCGCTCATATCATATCATTTTTTCATCAACTGCACTTGTACATTTTATGCATGAGCCATCACTATAACGTCCAAGTTAAATAAGTTGGACAGTTAAGGAAATTTTTTAATCTGTTCCTGAAACCACCAATTGCTAGTACAAAGATGAAGTGAACTCCTTAAATTTAATAGTTAACCAATTTAAGAGTTACTTCTGAAACGTCAAAACTATATATGATTATGGATTTTATAATCTCAACATACAGAGAATGACATAATATGTATTATATTATATGGATTACATGACATGTATATGATGATGTTGATGATGACCATGCCCTTACATAACTCGTCTTGTTACAATTGGCTAAGACAATACATTATGCAGCTTGCAACCAACAATATTTTTCTGTATTCGCAAATTGTTTGTTTCACAACTTCAATCAAGTGTAAATTGGTCATTCAGATGCAATTACCGTCGCCGTCATCGCATCGTGGAGAAGTTTTGATTCAAGGACACAGCAAAGTTTTTCTTTTCTTGGAACTGCTTTTTCATAGCTCCCTTCTTTCTTTTTCGTGCTGTTCCTCATGTATGAAGTTGTACAAATAATAAGATGGACAGTAAATATGTATTGTGTTTTTTCATATGTATGCTTTTCATTTTTTCATATGGTTCTCATCTCATCATTGCATGAAAGACCACAAGCAACGTGTTCTTCATCACTCTATTATTTAACCCATTATTACAATTCTGCAACCACTTTGGCAGATGGAAAGGTATTGGTTTAAGAATGCTTTTCTGTCTGTCTATCGTCAGGATGATTTTCAAATGATGAGAATACAGCCGAAGTTTTGCGAGTTTGCTTGCAGTTACATAGTTACAGGTGGTTTATAATGATTCTTTTCATTGTCATGACTCTGTTGCTGAGGAAAAAAGTGGACATGCATGATTTCGTGCGTGCACGAGAGGCAATTATTGGACTAGGACATCCCAATTGTTTCTTTGGTAAAGTTTTTTTGAAGGATATCTTTCCGCTTATTTCATTTTTTGATAGAACCCTTTGGCGTTTCGTTACCGATAAATAGTTTACCCGTCAGTTTTCAAGCCAGATGATCATAATTCTTTCAAAAGTATGATTTCACGTGGTGGTGGTCAAGTTATTTATGCGATGGACTGCAGAGAGAGGAAAAAATATTTTGTCAGATCATTAAACACCTTGATTCTTGGATTGGAAAAATATAAACTTTTTAAGTACGGAAAATTGTACGTTTTAAATCTTTTTGCTTGCCAAAGCAAAAAATGCCATGACAAAACTAAACCAAATACTTATCCTTTGATTAAGTTGTGCTACTTGAGGATGACGAATTTTCAGCAAAAACCTGTACCAGCATATTTTTCTCACATGATTTATTGCCAAAAAATGTCTGGTTGAAAAGGCTATATGCAAATGTTTTTCATTAAGAAATGGTTATCACATGGGTTTTTACTGCTTTTAAAATGTATGCATGCAAAATCTTTGAAATTAAGAAACAATGGTAGGTACCGAATTACATACCGAATTAGATACATTTTTGTGCAAACTTGCTCATTCCCTTTTTGTAATTGATATTTAACACTGGAAGTGTATTCTATAAGGTGTAGTAAACTAGATGAATCTAGTTTTCTGTTTATCTTCTACTTGTAAGCAATATATGCATTATGTAACTTTATGATGATAAGTATGCAGGAATCGCTTTCTATAACAAAATTCCGGATATAGATAAGTTTAATAATTATAAACGTGATATCACTTAATATCAAAGCTCAAGTAAGGTATGACAATAGCTGCATAAGTATATGTAGCCATAGATAAAAGTTTGTTCCAACATAATAAAAAGGAAGAATTGTCATTGGAAATTTGCTAAAGTCCATGTGTAGCTCGTTGTTACACGTTCTCGGACAAAACGACGTGTTCATTGACATACCTCCGTACTTGGTGACCTGAAGGTCTACTGTGTTCCTTTCCTATTGCAAAAAAAATCATACAACTATTCAATCAGACATTGCCAAATTGAAATTGCAGCATCAAGTTATGTACAATGTGTTGATGGACAGGACTACTAACGGCAGTTCAATCGACAATTCATGTTACAACGAAAGGGTTAAGGATTTTAAGATGACTAACGTCTATAGGAAGTATCTTGTGCAACATTGAATAATAACAAATGCAGCTTTAGTGCTAGTATGATAAGCACAGAGACTGATAGAAGCTATCAAAATAAATGTAAATAGGTATAAAATCGTCTATAATGTTTTGATTTTTAACTGCCATTAAACCAACAAGAGGAGAAGGAAGTTGGGAGTCGCATAAAAAATACATTCCTCTTGGAGCTATAAATGCTTGCACATGCATGTCATCTGAGTAAAGAGAGAGAGAGAGAGAGAGAGGAACTGAGCTGGCTCTTCTCTGGCTGAGTGACTGAGGAACCTTGTCTGTCACTTATAAAGCCATGCGTCAGATTTGACACATGCCTTAAATAGGCATCAACCTTAATCATCATTCATGGCTAGCTGTTAAAGAGGTTGTGAACTATACGCTTACTTTCTGTGTTCTGCTCGAAAATGCACCATTGATGGTAGTTAAAAGAGTTAAATGTATGATATGCTGTATTTAGGTATGTGTTTAAGGCTATTGTTAGATTTACAATTAAGGTAGACACATTTTGTGTCTTGTAGGTATTTTTTTCGTCTTTTAATATGAGTTGTTGTGATAATGATGGTGCGTATAAAGATATATAACTTTAGCCCCGTGGAACGTTCTTACGAAGAAGGGAGACCTTTGCGGCATTGGTCAATGAAGCCGAGCCCATAATATGTTTTTAAACTATGCATACAAGCTCATAAATACAAGTGTGTATTATCATTATCAATAATAAATAATAAAGCTAGTCATAACAGTTTTATGAGAAAAATATGATACACTCTGAATTGATTAGATTGACTCCAAGAGTTTCCTATTTCCTTCAACATTACTTCTTCTATTTTTGAACAATGTGTAGCTAAATTAAATAATCTTGAAAGAGTATCTTCAGAGATAGATTGTTGAGCTACCATTATCCACCGGGATTGAATATCTGTAGATTAATTTTTGTATTCATTTAATAATCAATTCGAAAATATTACACAAGTGTATACATATAAGTACTCATGCTAAGAGCTTTTTCTTGCGTCATCATCAACCATCATCTGAAATGCTATATAATAACTGCTAGGGAAAGTACGGATTAGGTAGGTTTCTAATCCTGTAAAAAGTATATTTATGGAGTTGGGCGGACACGCGAAGGAACGATTGTTAAATTAGCAATTACCTATTACCTCTACTAAATGACGTATAAGCAATTTCAAAAGAATTTGAAGCACTTTTCCACAGATTGTTGATTACTGCGACAAACAAGCTTGCATCCATTATATTATTGTAATATTTTGAAGAAGTCAATACAACGAGAGCAATATCCCATTCCTGTGCAAATTTAGATTATGAGACACCTTAAAAATTTACTCATCTCGTGTGAACAGGAATAGGCTGCGCGTCATCATTATAATAATAGTCAGCAAAGAAATTCAAGGGATACAAGAGTGTGTGCGTTACTGGTTGTGTGAGTCATATCATTATTACATGTCGGTATATACAAATCTGCAGACAAATGAAATTATGCAGATGACAGTCATTGTGATAATTTATTACGTTCTCGTGCTATGCCAAATTGCGAATTATACTACAGGTGTAAGGTGTAAATGCTGAACAACACATACATTGTCGTCGACAGGAGGTAATTTTTTCCCACGCACCTTGTACACCCATAATAGCTCGACATGCCTCCAAAACCAAATCAACTTTTTAAGCTGCATACATGTACGAAATCATTATCATCGACATTTCCTCAGGCCATTTGTAGGTAATCATAGAAGAACTACATTTTGCAAAAAGACAAAAAAAAACACGTGGAAGCGGAAAGTGGTTGTTACATGTAGAGAAGCAGGTAACATTTCTTTTGACATAGAACATCACCCCATCAATCAAAAAACATAATTCACATGTCGACTATTCTAAATGTAATGGCTAATTATCCAAAACTATGTCTGGAATTTGGACATAAACAATGGAATAAATGGCTTACTTGTCGTCCTGTAATTTAAATACTGTTCAGCCTTCGTGTGTTACCATTGAATGAGTAGCTATTCAAACAATGTCGAAAGGGGGAACATTAAACATCACGTCTTACATTTATATACCTATAAGCACTACTTATCTTCATCTACACAGTAAATTGTTCTGATATGGTAGACGATGAGGAGCATGATGGTATTCATTGCTTACCATAATACGTTTTGTGTGGCAAAATTTTCTCGACAGATATGGACACGGCAATATTGAAAGACGAAAAAAAAACTGAATGGAAAAGGAAATTCTGGATGGAATGACTTTTGCAGAATGATTTAATGTTTTCTGCCATCGGCAATTTATTATTATTATCTCACATTCACATTGAGCTCACCTTCTTTTGAGACAAGTTTTGTGTCCGTTGCCTGGCTCCTTGCTTTGTGGTGGTGATGATGTTGAATGAGCTTTACTACCACTTTATCATGATTATGGAAGTTACAGTCCAATGAATTCGTTTTAAATCGAAAAATAATTCAATCCTGTAATGTTTCGAAAAAGGTGCATTTTCTTGCAAACTGGAACGGTTAAATCATGTAAAATCATCATTAGCTGCTGCATTTATATTTAATGCTTATCGTTGATTGAAAAGATAAATACTTACACAATATTGAAAGATTGTTTCTCAGCATAATTATTCGTCTTACAAAAAGCTCCTGTTGATCCCGAATTGCAAAGCTAAATAATATACAAAAAAAACCAGACAATCAGACAAACAGTGTCTCTGAAATTTGCAATCTGGATGACACCGCCTCACCACACATTTCTCTAGCCATCATCACCAAACAATCCTGCTGCTACCAGCAACCCCTCAAAAACGTTAGCATCCCCAGTCCACCACCACCAAAGAAGAAGCATTTTTTACGCTTTAATAAAAGGAAGATGAACAATACCTCCCACCCTAATTACTTTTGTCCAACATTCAACGTCGTCCGCCAACCTTTATATCTGGCTAATTCTTGCTTGAACGCGTATAAACTTTTGAAAAAAAAAATAATATAGATTTGCACCCCACTTCTGCCTCACTTTTTTTCTACTCTCCTCATCGTCGTTGGACGAAGGTTGGTCAGGAAAGTATAATTTCTGAATTCATATTATTTATACCCTCACCTCGGCGAAACGATATATTACATTGTTGCTAAGATAATAATGGAAATGTTCAAAAGAAGAAGGAGATAGGTATGTCGTGTAACTTCATTTATTATTTGTCGTGGGGTGAGCTTGGCTCTTCTCAGCTATGTCTCCCTATAAGATTATATTATTAGTATAAAAATGCTAATAATAATGTGAGTAAATCTTTTAAACTTCTTTTTTTCTTTTCTCTCTCTCTCCTCATCTCCATCACCATCAACGCATAAACTATGATTTAGGCATATTAAAACAGAGACGATACAGAAAGATGTTTTCTTAAGGTGTCCGCCTTTTAAACTTGACCAGCAGATTATTCACTCTTCTTCGTTCTCTTCAACTTGCTTAAGGTCAGGATTTGCACACAAATTTTTTCTCTCTCTTTCATTTCATATTATTACACGACTTTTACACATCTCTCTACTCTGTCCTCATCTCTGTGGAGGAAAGAACGTGCAAGAAAAGAAGCTCTATTATCATCATTCTCATCATCATCACCATTTTTTTCGCAAGAAAAAACCAAATTTCAGCGAGCATGTCCTTTTTATAGTGAAACATATTGGGTGAGTAATAAGTGGTGGACAAGAAGCGAGTTTTATTGGACATATAGATAGTTTCTTCACTGCCTAGTTTGTCCACTACCTACATAAATACCTTGTGGTGGTGGTGGTGATGTTGGTGCACAAACAACCTAAAAAAATCATCTTAGTTACAAATTACATTGTATACAAATTCATGAAAATTTGGTGAAAAAACGAAAGAGAACATTATCTTCATGTTTCTTTGCTGAGTGATGAGATGATGGTGGTATGGTGGTCATCGACGCAGTGATCATGGTGTGCAGAATGTGTGTGTGTAGGTACTAGTATCAATTTTGAGGACGGCTTTAAAAAAGAGAAATATGCATATACTTACTTATTAAACTTTTTTTTTCTCTCTGAAGAAGGTAAAATTTCACTTTGAAATTCGATAATCACTGGGAAGGATCAAATTTCCAAAGTTGTCGTGAAACAGCGTATGCAGAATGATCTCTTCTGTGTGTAGATCTTTGAGAGTTTAGTACTATTCACGTTCTTGTTCTTTAAGTAGTTGTCTGCAAAAGTGTGCACAGTAGCCCGTGTTGCTGTTCATGTCATCGTTATCATTTCTGCTGAAATATTTGTAAAAAAACGAAGTGAAGAAAAGTTGTCAAATGAGAGGATGATATCTCACAGCAAGAAACCAAGACAAACTTTGTGTGAAAATTGTTAATTTTTTGTGAATTTTTTTAATGTGATTTGTTTTTATCTTCTCGTCCGCGTGCTGGTTGACACAGGATATACTACGTGCAATCAGAGAAGGTGCAACGACTCGTAAAACACTCCTGAGCCCTTCTGAAAGGAAAGAGTTGCTTCCATTTTCTGGGAAAGATTCAGCACAAAAGCGTGTCCTTCAACAAAGTCGCCGACATGATAGGACAACAGATATTGAGGATACTAAAGAGGTAATGTGGATACAAAAAAAATCTCTATTTGTCATTTATTATTCATACCATGTATCTTATTGGTTACTACTATACTCGGCGTCACATGCACCAAATTATTTCAGGAAAATCGAGTGCCGCGTCACATCTTCTCATTTTCAATTACTACGCTCAATTAAAAAGACAACCTTGAAGATTTATAACAATAATATTAATAATGATAGGCAATTACCTCGGCGCTTGTAGGTATGCTCTTCTTGTCATATTTTTATGCTGAGTGATAGGAAGTTCCTCCAGACAAAAATGCTTCAATTATATGTGTACCATTGTACAACTACATAGGTAATATAATAGAGTGTAGTTCATGCTTCAGCGACAGATACACTTGGGAAGAAATTAGGGTGAGCATGAAGATGTCATTTTGTAATGAGTTGAAGGACATTGAAACATTATCAATTTTATATAGAAAATGACATGCCTCTGGGAGAAATGCAATTTTCTTGAAACTAAATAGTGACGCGGACGCCAAGGTTAATAGTAGTGAATGATGATGATTTTGTGCGCATGTAGTATGTGATTGTAACTGATTATGTGTCTGGTGAACTCACTGGAATTACTTTACATTTACATGTACATTTTTTGTATACTATGTCGATCGAATTTTGTAGGTGAGTAAAGTGAAGGAAGACGGGAATGTGGTGACAGAGATCACGAGGCGTCATGAGCACGAGGTGTTTCACAACGAAGACATTCCTGACTCTGACTCGGACGAATTCGAGCACATTGAAAATCGTGAGGGAGCCCATGACTATAGCCACGGAAAAAGTGAAAATTTCATCGAGTACGTAGCTGTGCCTAAAGGAGGAAGCCCTTCGCAAGGTGTCAAGGTAATGTACATTATCGCACTTAAAATCCCTTCATTAAAAAATATCCCATGTACTTCTCCTCAAATGAAATCTTTTTCTCACCACCTTACTTTTTCTACTTCATTTTCCCTATCACATATCACCACAACGACACCTTTTCTTGCTATTTTTCTGTCTCTTTCTCTGCTTTATTTATTGGCGGTACACACTCACACACATAAGTACTATTAGTTAATTTTATAATTAGTTGTAAGCAAGCACGCCTTTTGTAGATGAAAGGGGTAAGCATGTTGCGAGGAGATCTCTCTGACTCATGAAGGAATCGAATGCCGGTATATTGCGGACATGCACTCTTGAAGATTTGTAAATAAGTAGCGACAAACCTTAGTTTATGATAAATCATTTTTTACTGGTATTTGGGTTGCTATTGCAACTGCACTTTGTACATGCCATGATTGCATAGAAATAAAAAATATATGCTAGTGTGTAGTTTCAGCAGAATTAGTGTAACTGGTGGATAGTTAGTGGATAAGGATGCATGGTTATTTCTAGTTGTTTTAGTTCGTTATGCTATGTACATGTGCATTGTGCCACTTGCACCTGTAGACTTGAAATAGTTTTGGGGGAAAGGATTTTATTTTTTTGTAAAAAACCGTTACAATAATTTTTCATATAATATGTTGTAATTATTTGTTAGTTCATAGTTTGGTTTCTTCCTGTGTCTATATACAATCTTGATCCAACTTGATGCTTTCTCTTTCAAACACACATGCTCTTCTTTTATTATCACTTGCAAGAAATTGAAACATGAGAGAAGTTTGATGAAATTTTAAAAAAGAAAATGTTGGGCAAGCACATTATCATTTTACGCCTGTATCGGTACGGTTGGTATTTAGATTGGAGACGGAGCTCACATTGTCTCGGAAAACATCAACACCCATCGCGAGGGTGATGAGGATTTGTGGGACTCTGTGTCAGAGAGAATACGCCGACTCCCAAAAACTGCGGAAGCCTTATTTAATCCAAACATCAATGCTCCAGCAAATGCACAACCCAGCAGACAAGATGCACTGACAAATCGCCCCCTGGATTTGGATCAGGAGGAGTACACAAGGAAAAACGAGACAAATCGTTGGCTCAATAGTCATTTCGGTAGTTCTAGTAGCTCATTAAATTCATCAGAAGCATCCCCACGATCCCCTCTCAACCACTCTACCCCAACTGGGATCCATGTCACAATGACATCTCGTGGATCCCCACTTCACTCACCTCCTCCACCACCACCTCCCTTACCGGGAGGGGGAGGCAACAACGGCGTCATTAATAGCAACAACTACAATCATCATCACAATCATCAACATAGAAGTAGTCCCAGAACACTGCCCCCTGGGAAATTACGTAAACCTGAGAAAGATCCTGTTGGAAAGAGAATCAGCTTTGGAGATTCTCCAGCAGCTCACCGTCAAAATCATAGTCAAAATAGTGTCCATTTTGTAAGTTCAAACATCACCTTCAAAACTATCTCTCCTCCCATGAAAGCACACGCAACTCCATTCATGCTCAAAATGTCTAGATACCTACCTACTTTAAATGCATGCGTCCACTATGTTTTTTATAGGATTATTGCTCATTGTCACAAAAACATGGTTTTCATCAGCCATGATGAAGAGTATTTTT